>CM056452.1:30555573-30833073 GCA_029783895.1 Triplophysa bombifrons | reverse complement strand
TGAGGTCTCAACATACACAATACACAGAACTGACCACTCGCTGGTTTACAGGGACGTCAGAGTTTATGAGGTCTCTACATACAACACACAAAACTAGCCACTAACTGGTTTACAGGGACGTCAGGGTTTATGAGGTCTCTACATACAACACACAAAACTAGCCACTAACTGGTTTACAGGGACGTCAGGGTTTATGAGGTCTCTACATACAACACACAAAACTAGCCACTAACTGGTTTACAGGGACGTCAGGGTTTATGAGGTCTCTACATACAACACACAAAACTAGCCACTAACTGGTTTACAGGGACGTCAGGGTTTATGAGGTCTCTACATACACAAAACACAGAACTAGCCACTAACTGGTTTACAGGGACATCAGGGTTTATGAGGTCTCTACATACACAATACACAGAACTGACCACTCGCTGGTTTACAGGGACATCAGGGTTTATAAGGTCTCTACATACAACACACAGAACTAGCCACTAACTGGTTTACAGGGACGTCAGGGTTTATAAGGTCTCTACATACACAATACACAGAACTGACTACTCGCTGGTTTACAGGGACATCAGAGTTTATGAGGTCTCTACATACAACACACAGAACTAGCCACTAACTGGTTTACAGGGACATCAGGGGGTATGAGGTCTCTACATACACAATACACAGAACTGACCACTCGCTGGTTTACAGGGACATCAGAGTTTATGAGGTCTCTACATACAACACACAGAACTAGCCACTAACTGGTTTACAGGGACGTCAGGGTTTATAAGGTCTCTACATACAACCAAATGTATAAAATTTAGACCTTTTTACATACATTAGTGTTTTAACATACATTAGTACATGGAGTGGTTGATTTTGGAAAGGTGCTAAATTAAGTTTGCTAGCAGTTCAATTATAATCCCACCTTCTATGCGGTAAAGAAGCGCAAAGCCATGCCTTCTTCAAAAACATGAACACACACACAGACTCTAATTGCCATCCATCAAAATCCATTAATAAAGTCCAAAGTCCATTAAATTCTTATCGAAGGATGTACATACCTGTCCAAAAGAAAGAGATCAGAGCCGTGTGCCGGAGCCCTCTCAATCCTGTAAAAACTTTACAGATTTTAATTCTAGATTTTCCTCTTTCATGATCCAGATGTTTTTTTTGCACTGCTTTTTAAAAAACTGACATTTGTTTAGTACATTTACTTGTCGGTTCGCCAGGGAAGTTTGGTTGTTACTGCTTGTCCATCATTCTCCCTACATTGACACAGCTGACGTCAGCAAGCTGATCATGTATGTTGTCTACGTGAACAGGGTGCGACGAGTGATGCAAAATAGGCAGGATGAAAATGTACACATGACCAATGGGTGAACGTTATTTGATCCTACGACTTTGACCACTATACATCTTGATAGATATGATATAGATTTTCAACCTGCACAACAACAACAAAATTCTGGACAGGATCACCTATGCTGCCTTTAATAGCGAAGAACATTTTCTATATAATTAGCAATGATAGAATGTTTAGGAGTAGTCAGAATAGAACTGGTACTCTGTGTTAAAGGACTCATCGGACGAGCACTTTCAACAAGTTGGTATGATCTATTAGGGTCTTCAACAACATTCACTTTGCTTAAAAACACTCAATGGCTGTGTAAACAAAACCATTCTTGCCTTGTCAAAGACAGCTCTGCTCACAGCAACCCATTTTGGTGCATGTCTCTTTAAATCATAGTGAGTTACAGCGAACCCCACATTCTTCTATCCGGCATGTCAACACAACACACGTGTAGTACTGCCATGGCAGTGATTTGGCTAAATGATATTTCGTGAATTCATCTGCAGTTAGTTTCGTCTTAAAAGTCTCAAATAATTCGTCCAGATACAAAAAAAATCAGTCCCAGCAAACAGCGCATCCTAATGTGCTGACGTTGTGCGTGTATGCTTACCTAAAATCCACAGCACCTGCAGATCTCACATGGACTTTAAGAGCTTGTCATTTACAAGTTATACGGTTACAGACAACGTGAGAGCATTACTAGTTTACTGTGACATATTTTTCAGCCCAAGCACAAATGATTTGAGAAGTTCAAAATTAAACTAACCTGCAGTGTTCGCACCTTTTCATTAGCAAGACAAACAGCTTGCCGCAGCTAAACACATAGACACACATAATGTATTAACATTCATACAGTTAAACTCCAATTGTCCATCTGCACTTATATACAGTATATTTAACACTGGCTTTAAATGCTCTATTTAACCCGTGACTGACTTTGATCCCTTCGCTATCATATGCATATGCTACTGTTATCCTCCAATATATACAGAACATTTAAGTCAATTCAGACTGTTAATAAATATTACTTTCATCGGCAGTTTTGTCTCAGTTCAGTCGTTAAAATGCATGTAGAGCAACAATGCAACTTATTTGCAACCATGACAATCATAAAATGCTCTATAAATAAAATAAAATTGAATATTTGATCAATTAAGTCTTTTGGAAGATGCCACAATTATGTCAGTATAAATACAAACATTTTGATGTGGGTATGTCATTTTCATGGTTTGAACTGAAAGTAGGGTGTAGATTAACATTAAGGAAACATTCCATCATGAAATTAGTAGTAATTTATTATAATGTTGCAAGTGTTGAATCTTCAACAACATACAAAACATTGCCTTTCAGGGACAGGAATGAAAAACATAACCCAACTTCATGAAATGACGTAACAACACAAATGTTAAAGTTAAAAAAAACATCAACAGGTCTATAGTCCCTCAGATTAAACATATATGCTAAAATGATCAACACTACCAGCAGGAGAATAAAACATGTTTTCTTAAAATTTCTATTTTGAAACTAATAAAAACATACACTTTTATCAAAACAATTACAAGAGTAGAACTGAAATGTGTCAAACAGATAATTAGCCCCTTGGACTACGAACATTAAAATTTCGACTTAATTTTCCACGTGTTTAAAATTTCGCCCTCGGTTCCGTACAAAATCACGTATATTTTGGACGGACCGGTTTTGAAGGACTGGATGCTCGCACCTTTTGCAGACCTCACACTCCCTCATTGTTGCCAAGTGAGCTTTGCTGATGTGCATTTTGAAGTGTCTCATCACAGCGTTCACCTCAGGTTTCGTCCACGGTCTCCTTTTGGGCATCCGCCTTCCTCTGCTAGAGACTATTAACAAACAAGATGATTAACTGCTAGCATTGCTGACTACAAACAGATCATATCTTTATTAATACGGTTTAAAAATCTTAGAAATAAAATGATCAGGTGTGCACGGTGTACACCATGATTATATAACATATGTGCTATAAAAAACTTGAAACTACAGTTGAATTGCAATGTGAGTCACTTTGGATAAAAGTGTCTGCCAAATGCATAAATGTAAACAAGGTTCAAAGCAGGGAATAATACAGGATCAGGATTTTTAAAGCAGATACGAGTTACGATTTTCTATCATCACGATCGGACAATACCTACACAGATTCCGATGGTTTAAGCTTCATATAACTGATATAAGCTTTCTGCTCACTGCTTGCAGAATAAGTTGTAATTTGATAAATATTTTGATATATTCATGTAAGGGCAATTAAAAGTTCACTTCCCATTTTAAAAACATCCCTTTTTAAATATTGAAGTTCTTATTTTGACCACATACTTGAATATAGTATAGTACCACTCGATAAGGCATTCCAGGGCACAGCTTTATGGCTGTCTTCCTGCCCTGATGAAGTAAGGTCTGCTACTTGAGGACTGGATTTTGGTGGGCTAACAAACAAATGAGCAAAGTGTCATCAGATAAGGCTGCTAAATCAACTGCCAAACCCCTTACATGGCAGGATGGAAGACCTCAGTCTCTTCAAACCCCCTCTAATCTAGCCTAAAATTCAGGCCAGGGTGTTGTCAGTCTATGGTGCTCATTATTGAGAGCATATGCATTTGATTTTTATGTAAATGTGAGGGCAGACACCAGTGTCCTGACTGGCAACCTGGAAGCGCAACTGTGTTTACAAGCAGACACAAGCTGTATTTATGCGTTGAAGTGCTTCATGAACGTGCACCATAGACTAACAAGACAGAGGAGAATATAATGATTAAAGTTAGTATTGTGTTTTGTTTTTCGCGCAAAGTATTCTCATTACTTCAGAAAAATTCAGTTGAGCCTAGGTGGATGGACTAATTTAACAATGTCTTTAGTATTTTGCTGGACCTTGACAACAACTATAATCATTATGTCTATGAGGAGGCCAGGAAATCTATTTGATGTCACCTGCGAGGTCTTTAGACATGTTGAACATGTTGGTATAAAAGTCTTTGTTCAAAGTTTCTTTCTGACATTAGCCGGGTTTGATTTTCTTTCACCTCATTTCTCTCTTCATTATTGATACTAAGCTCATCTGTTCGCTAGGGCTATCAGCAATCTTGCGCTACACATCTTGCAGAGCCACCAGACTTCTCATGAATCTCACACTACCTCTTAACCCTGTATCAACAAACATGCTACGCAGTTGATTCCACTGAATGCTGAGGCGACTGATAGAGACTGATTTGAAGTTGAATAATTGTGCAGTATACTTTACTTGTATGAAGTAATCTTTTGTGCTGTTATCACAGAAATACATTTGTTGCGTTGCAAACATTTTATCATACCATCGTTTTCAGAGATTTGTCTGTCAGCTTTTAGTCCTTCTGATGTGTTTGGACATGGCCTGCTTTCCAAAAGCCCTGTTGACATAGATATGGAAATAATTATTTTACAATGTATTGCTTGCATATTATGCACTTTTATTCATAAACTATAGGGTAGGACAGTAATTGTAAGTTAAATTGCAACTACACTCCTAGATATATATATAGGTTGACCATCTGAGCCATTACTTCGGACGCGTCCTTGCCAGGATTCGAATGCGTCTTGCGGTAGTCGAATTTGTCCATCACATACGTCATCGTGGTTTATTATTTCAGGTTTTATTTTATAAAGGAAGCTGTTTTATTTCAAGGTAAGAATGATTACAATGAACTACAATGATTATACGTCTTAAGTTATGTTAAATCCAGGTATCTCACTAGGTGAGTATAGCAAGTTTAGAGTCTGTAATCTTAGATGAGATCAGATGCTGAATGAGTGTTTGGTGACTTTATACGGGTGCTGATGAAGATGAAAAGATGAGTGACAGATGATTAAAACTGATGACTGTTAGCTGGAGGAGGTGTGATAAGAGAGACTGATGTCTCCGTCACAGTGCCACGCCCACAGCCTGTTCCTAGGGGCAGTGCTGTCGCAGTGGTCTGTCGTTGTCGAATTGTGCGGGTCGACTGGGATGCTTGTGGTAGAAGGTGTTGAGAAGAGCAGGATCCTGTATGTTATCACTCAGGGCCCAAGAGCGTTTCACTGGTCTGTAGCCCTCCCAGTCGACCAAATTCTCCACTTTAGAGTACACGCCATACCCGGGAAATGAACAGGAGTCCACGATCTGAGACGATGTCCTCGGGATGACACAGCACTGGTATACAGGGAGTAGGAGATGATTCCGTTGCTGTGGGAAGGCCTTTGAGACGGACTAGGTGGCATGACATGGAAAACATGACCCAGCGAGCTTGGCTTCTTTGAGGCTTCACAAGCTATTGTGTTCTGTGTAGATGATAAACGAATGTTGAGCAATCTCCGGCAAATGCATCCATTCTTTCAATGATAGCTTGATGGCAAACAGTTTAGTTTCCTTTCCACCGGGGTGAATTTATGAGAGCAGAAGGCAGATGGATGGAGTACTGATTGATCTTACTGCCGTTACGATATCAACCCTCCTACCCCCGAAGAGGAGGTGTCTACCTCGACGATGATGGTCTGAAATTGATCAGGGTGCCTGAGGACAACTTTTTCTTCAGATGTTTGAAGGTATCGATGGCCAAGGGAGACCTGGGGCCTCGTTATCAACAGTGTGTAGAAAATGTTCTATATGTTCTTTGTGTCTAAGAACCAAAAAAAAAAGTATTTATCAAACATGCGTTCACAGTTCTTATAGACGCGTAGCCTTTATTGATAAATCCCACATGTTCATAAACCCCATGGTCATCTATGTTCATGGTCATTTTCATTCGGAATACTTCCCATAATCAATATATGGTGATGAAACCTAGGTTTGTTTGGGAGGAGGTATGTGAGGGGTATGATGACGGAGCTGTAGATTTTGATGAAGTGGCGATAAAAGTTGACGAAGCCCATGAAGCGTAGGAGATCTATGAATGGAGTGGATGTTTGCCAGTTGGTTACAGCTGCCACATTCCCACCTTGTCCATGGAAATGCCATCTTTGGAGATGTTTTAACAGAGTTTGGAGGATTTTTCTGCCTTGAGGTAGAGGTGGTGCTATCAAAGACGTTCAAGGACCTCTGCAACATGGCGCTGGTGATCGTCAGGGTTCAAAGAATAAATCATCTATAAACACAAGTACAGTTGAGTGCAAAAAGCCTCTGATTGTGGGTGCTGCAGAAGTCAAGCTTGGTAAAGATGTACACTCAACTGTTCGACTCCTGCCAGGATGAGGGAAAGAGGATAGCAAAACGTTGCTGTTATCTTGTTGACATCTCAATAAACTATACACGGTCTTAAACCCCATCCTTCTTGGCCACGAAGAAGAAGCAGGTTGAGGCAGCATGTGACCGAGAGGGACAGATGAATCCCTGAGGCCTTCGGCAAATCACTCCTTCGAGGCTTTCTTATCAGGGATGGAGAGAGCATAAATTTATCCACGGGACACCGGCAAACCCTCCTTCAGGTCTATCGTAGAAGGTACAAGGTACCTGGGTGGCCCAAGCAGGATAGAAGAAATAGGCTTTAAGATTAAGTATAGAAATAGGTTTTAAGATGGGCACTTCTATCGACTTGAAGTACAACTTGACACGAAAAGGTTGAGTTGGTGTGGATCCTTTTAGGTGTGGATCATGACGATAGATGGAAGTAATACTTTGTAAATGGTTAAATTATGTATAAGACTCAACTTGATATGACTAGATTGTGAACGCAGGGCTGGTGAATCCAGGAGTGAAGAGGGTAACTGGCATAGACAAACACATTCAGAGGAAGTAGGAAGACAAGCAAACTGAAGACTTTCAACGAGAGATAATTCAGGTAGATTTAGATTAGATTCAACTTTATTGTCATTACCAGGTATACCAGGTTTAGAGTATGTATTCGTAGACAAGATCATACACGGTTCCCTTTCTGTCAGTCTCGATGTTGTGTGGAGACTGATGTTACGAATTTGGAGTGGAGCATAAGGTGTCGGTGGCTGTGTTAGTCTCCAGGGAAGAAAAGATAAAGGGAAGAGAGGATTCGACAGCAGAAGAGAAGGTGCTCGTAGAGAAAGAGAAAAGAATACATCTGAATGAAACTGGTTGTTGCTGTGATGCATGTGGGAAGGTGTATATTGATGGAGATGAAAGAAATGTGGTCAGAGACGTGCAAAGTTTGATGTTTTCTATTGCAATTGCAATTGTGAGAAGAGATTAGTTGGTTACCAGCAGAGCTGGGTAGATTACTTATGAATGTAAACAGTTACTGATTACAGATTACATGACAAAATTTGAAGTCAGTAACGTAATTATTTGGTTAAGTTATCTGACTACTTTTGGATTACATTTAGATTATTAGTTTTGCTTTGATTATTCATGATGCAGCTCAGTAGTTCTAGTTAAGGGACACCTAGCCTCACAAATGACACACAATCTCAGTTATGTACAGTTTACCATGCAAGAATACAAATATTAGAGGATCCTTACTAGTATACTGACACTCTATTCAACATACATACCATTCGTTTTATCAGAAGGATCTTCCAGTGGATTTTCAGCAGGAATGGTTTCCTCATCTTCACTATCATCCTCCTCATCCTCATCTGTGAAATCTGAACAGAACATGGGAAAGCACACATTTTATTTTCAGTTTTAATAACAAATAATAATTGCCTCTTAACATGAATTATGGCATCTAGAAATGTATACATTATAACATATCATATCAAAACTTAACTTAAATACCTCCAATTTGATCAAGTGATTTTCCATGCAACTCATGAAGTTTCCCTTTTTCCAACGCAAGCAGCAACTTGGATATTTTTCCACTTTGTATTTTGGGCTCAGACAGTCTGTAGAACTGTCTATGAACCGATATGTCGTGTCCTAAGAAATCAGCCAGCTGATCTAGTTCATTGTCTTTCAAGTTTAAAATTTGCGAAGTTGTTGCTATTTCTTTACGTAGTTTAGTGGACCTTAAACAATCCGGTTTCTGAGCACCACATTCATCTGCTTGTCGTCTGAGACTTTCATGTCCTCTATAATATGTCAGGCATTGTGGTACGGCAAATAAATAATCATTTTCTTCAGGCACACCACATTCCTTTCTATTTGCAATCAAAAGATTGAGTGCATTCGTCATATCTGGTGTGAGTAGCACTGCTACTTTCCGTCCTCTTTTCCCTTTTAGTTCAACACGATTAAAATACCTGCATAGCTTCTGTTCGTAATTCGACAGTCCTGTTCCTTCATGCGTGTGTGAGTGATCTCTTTGGAGGAAATTCATCAGTTTCATCTTTGACACTTCTCCGATACGCCTTCTGTTGAAAATAACTATCTTGGTTAAAATTGTACGTGCTAAAGTGGAATAATTCTGAGCTGTTGCCACCTTCTTCAGGGCTGCGGTTGCCAATTCTGCACTACTGTCAAGATGCTGGTGAAGTTTTTTTATGTCTTCAGTGAGCGGTAGATTGTCTGGTTTATTGTACTTCGAATCACTAATTGTAGTAAGAGCACAGTGCGATATGTACTCAGACCATTTAGCTTGATAGAGTTTCTGGAAGGCTTCTGATGATTTGATCTGATCCTCATTCCCAGCCATAAGAGCATGACAACGTACAATGTCGCTCACTTTCAAAAGGGAGTGCCCTATTTTCAGTGCAAGGCTTGGAGTTTTGTAGCTGTTCGTATTTGTATCAAATCCTGCCGTCTCTTGAACTGCTTTAATGACAGTCATAAAGTTTCTTGGTTTGATAGAATCCTCCAAGGTCATGATTGGAGATATTCTGCGCAAAGTCTGCAAAAATCTGCCAACTTGCCGTATTTTTTGCCTGATATAGTCATGTTTTGATGGATCATGACCATGTTTGCTATAAAGGGACTCTGCAAAACGTAGCAGGCAAAAGTCGTTGCGAACAACAGTTGAAATCTCATCATCATGCATACGACTTATCATTTTAAGCACTCCATTTTCAGTACTAGAGCAAGAATTTTTTACCAGTGCTGCCATGCCAAGAACGCACTTTCTGCCATGATGTTCACTGTCCGCTGGCTTGGACGAGCACCTCTTCATGTGTCGCCACAACTCGTTACGTAAAAACATCCCCTTGCAGTGGATACAGTACTCATAATTTTTTCCATCACCTTTAGCCTTTCGCTTTACTTTGAGTGAACCAGATCCACTCTTTAGAACTACATTGTTGTGCATGAAGTTTCCCCTATTCCGAAGATTCTCAAGCAACTCCTTCCTGGTTTTTGACCCGGCAGGGAGACTAAGAGCCTTTGCTATGTCACCATCCTCCTTTATGTGCGTTTTGAAGTGTCGCGCTATTTTGAAAACAGGCTTTTGACAAACAAAGCAGATATTTTGACCTCCAAATGAAACCGCAGTTGATTGTACAGTGTCTGAAGTTTCTACAGCAGTTGATTGAATGCGGTCTTCTGAAGTTTTATCCGAAGATATCTCATTAGCAGATCCTCCTCCATTTAAGTTTTCATTTATGTCAACTCCTTTTGTAGACCACCCAAAAAGCGAGTCTTTATTTAAAATTGGTGATTTTGCCATACTTTTTGCATGCTCATCGTCTGATTCACCTCCCGAGTCTGGAACATATTCTGGATCACATTCTTCAGACTCTTCACTTGTGTCAGATTCTTCATCAGACTCTTCAATTCTGTCAGTCTCCTCCTTAAATATATAAAGAGAACAAAACAATTCATTTGTGTTCTTGTAATTGGGTAATTTATTAGTAACTTCTTATGTTCCAAACATGTATTGACACAATGGAAGATTTTTTCAAGAAAATTTCTAAGGAAACAGTTCTAGGGCACTGACATATGGCTTACATTGTATGGAAAAATATATTTTATGTTTACCAGAAAAAAAAAAAAAAAGTGGTTAGAGAGTTGGACTTGTAACCAGAAGGTCACTGGTTCAAACCTCAGTACCACCAGGAAATGACTGAAGTGCCCTTGAGCAAGGCACCTTACCCCTGTTTGCTCTGCAGTGATAGCTGCTCACTGCACCCTACTTGTAAGTCGCTTTGGATAAAAGCGTCTGCCAAATGAATAAATGTAAATGTAAAAAAAAATCCTAGGCTTGAAGGAACAAGGTGCAATCGAAAGTTTTGAACTTGTCCCTGAAGACCACAGTGAATGAAGCTTGGGGGCTATAGAGTCAGCCAAGCTCGACCAACCAGGAAAATGTACATAACTAGCAGCAGAGTTTGGGTTCTAGAGCTGAATGAAGCCAGCAAGACAGCAGAGCAGATAAGAGTTTTGGGGTGGGAAGGAACTCAAAATTTTACAGGACAGTCCATGTGGATTTATGTGGCGTAAGGATGCAACCCATGATGATTGTCATGGTTAAGCCTGGACGTGGAACCACCAGTGTGATAAACAGTTGTCCTGACTGGACAATATGGTGCTAGAAAGGTCAAAAGGAAGACTTGAGAGGACTTTAACTAGGATAACCAGAGCAAACTGTGGAAAACCCTGAAATATGCACCTGCACTGCTAGGGTTCTTCTTTAATGAAAATTGTAAAAAGCGCTATATAAATAAAGTTGATTTGAGTTGAGTTACTACCATTTACTACTAGACACATTCAAAAGAAGTGAATAGGTCTACGAGAAATACGTCCATGGAGGTGTGGCCAGACAGCGTGAATTTGTATCAAGGGGATCTTAGGACGAATGGAAAGCTGGGGGCCAGGAAAAGTGATCTGTAGCAAGTGAAAGTGAGGACACCAGGAAATCTGGAGAGATAAAGGACCTCAGCAGCACAGGAGTAAAAAGTCCCCACAGGCCTCCAAGTTCTTCGAACCAGGCATACCAAGATAAGCTAAAAAAGACAATTTGTCATCTTTGAAGTAAGAGGAATGACAGACCACAAAAGAGCCACTGTGTTGAAGAAACAAGGTGATGGTTAAGAGCATTTTCTCATAGCATGTCCTATGAAGTGCATCTCGTTTAATTCTAGGTTATGAATCCTTCGCATATAGGATCCTTCATTTATGAAGGAATCCTTCATTTAGAGGATGTGACCTCTGGAAGACGAGGACACACCCTTCCAAAATGACATGCAGCTTGTTTCTTCCTTGTTCGAACAATTGATGAGATTAAATGGAACTCATGGATAAAAAAATTATCCCCAATGAATTTACATTTGTTGGGTCTTCTGACATAGGACTCAGAAGCAGAAAGGTTCTCTCAATGATGTGGTTTACAATCAAACAAAGAGTTAGGAATCAGATAATAGAGTAAACGAAAGGATGAAGAGAAATACATTAGATTAGCATAAAAAAACTAAAAAGTGTTTCAAAACACTTGATTTCAAAACACTTACCCATGACTTTGGTCTTTTATGGAAACAATACACGTGCCATGTAGTACTGCACACTGTTAAATAAAATTATGAGAAAATTTTAGAATTATTCACAGAGGGAACCTTCTAAACAAAAACCTGTAACAATAAATAAGAATTGTAAAAATATTGGGTGGTGAAATAGGAGCCCAAATGTTGTTAAAATTCCTAAAATGATCAATATGATTAAGGGTATGCCAGCACTGATTCTTTGAAAAATACACCATAAATACTATAGCTACAGATGCATGACTTGCCACTGACTAGGGTTGGGTATCGTTTGTATTTTATCGGTAACCAGTTACCAAAGACACATGTAGTGCACGTAGTCACGGGAAACTGTGTGTTTGGCTGTTTAAGGTGCAGCGCATCTGTAAAATGTGTATAAAGTCCTATGAAACATGGACTTCTGCTAACGGATCAGGTTCTTTTCATTTAAAAGAAAATCGGTTTTGGATGGTAACCTGTTCTAGTTTTCAGGCCATTCAGAACATCTACTCGCCAAAACTTAAAAATTGTTGCAAGTCACAAGACATAATTCTCTATGAATTATCTTATAAACATCTGCTTGGATATAATTTCCAAATATCTTTCAATTTGAATGGTTTGTGGTAAATATTATGAACATTAGCAGGTGCCAGTTTATAAAGTGCACATTTCCTACATTTATCTCCATTTAAAAAGCATATTTGTTTTGACAAGTGTCAATGGGCTATTGATAGTGTAGAGAATGGGTTGAAAAGTGCCTTCTCTTCTACAAGGGCTTTGGTGGAGCATTAACCGGTCACAGAAAAGCGGTGCAGCACAATACCATACCACGTATTGCACCGAAATAAATACATACACTGAATCCCAAGATAATTTTATACAAACCTTTACATTTCATCCCCCACCACTTCAGCGGGGAAAACGGTCCAGAGCAAACAGAACATTTTTCAAGGGAATTCATCTCCTCTTTGACAACTTGATGTGCTTTACAAACTAAAGAAAATGAGTGCAAATAAAAAAGATTTTGAAAATTAATTTCATCCAGTTATTAAATTGAACAGAATCAATACTGAACTGAGCTAAGACTATTAGACTTTACAGGGCCGTTGAATGCTTGAATATGAATGGTAGATGGGTAAGTTGATTTTTACCTCTGACTGTCTCTCTCCTCCTCACTCCAACGTTCTTCTCTTTTCTCATTCTCTTTCTTCCTCTTTCTTTTAATCAAACATTGTAATTAAAGAGAAACATTAGATTGTATAAATAAAAGTGGTAGGTACACTTACATTAGTTTTTATTGGTATAACACACATAGACCTAGGATAGCATTTACATTTTTTTGTATTTTTTTGAACTAGTGGGCAATTGAAGGTGAAAGCTTTTGGTGTTCTTTGGCAGATTCTTGTGTCTGATTAAAAACTAAATAAATTAGGATAATAGAAAATATGAAAATAAATGAGTCTAAATATCCAAACTATGATTTACTGTGAAAATTACTAAATTTCTTACATAAAAAAAAATGTCCTACCATCATCACCGCTGCCTGGTCTTGTTGATTCCTGCTGGGATCCAACGATTATGTCCTGGGTACAAGAAAAAAACATGAACAAACCGATGAATATGATTTTATGTCTTTCTTTCAGTTACATTTGAATGCATATTTTTCCTTTAGTAAAAGTAAAATAGAATGTAATAAAACAAAACAACTAATCAACAACTAATGAAAACTAATCAGCAAGTAATAAAATAGACACAAATCATCATGAACAATTGTAAATGTAATAAATCAAATCACTCTTCTGAAACCAAATTATGAGAAAACAAACACAAGTGTAATAAAGCAAAAGTCTACTGCAAAGTCACATGAAAAGTCATTTTGTGTCCTCATAAACCAAATCATGTCCTCATAACCCATGAGAAACACAAACACGTTATAAAGCAAAAGTCTATTGATAATTCCCATTTAGTAGCAATAAGAGAACCCAATAATAGTTTGAAGCTCATTAGGTTAAAAAAATTACAAAACTATAAACAAACCTTCGTTGAAGATGTGATGTCACATGCCGTCATGGCTGGAGCGACAGGCTCATGAAGGTGCTGAAAGACAAACAAAGAGAAAGAAGGAATAATGAGACATTCAGCTGTGTAGTCAAAGCCTTAATAACTCTTCTGAAACCAGATTATGAGAAAACACACACAAGTGTTATAAAGCAATAACCTACTGCTAAATCATGTGAAAAGTAATTTTTTGTCCTCATGAACCAAATCACATCCCCAATTAATTATGAGAAAACACACACATGTGTTGTAAAGCAATAGTCTACTGCAAAGTCAAATACGAAGACATTTTGTGTCCTCATAAACCACATCATGTCCTCATAACCCATGAGTAAACACACACAAGTGCTGTAAAGCAATAGTCTACTGCAAAGTCAAATACAAAGACATTTTGTGTCCTCATAAACCAAATCATGTCCTCATAACCCATGACAAAACACACACAAGCGTTGTAAAGCAATAGTCTAATGCGAAGTCACATACGAAGACATTTTGTGTCCTCATAAACTAAATCATGTCCTCATAACCCATGAGAAAACACACACAAGTGTTAAAAAGCAATAACCTAGTGCTAAGTACCATTTAATAGCAATAAGAGAACTCGATTTAGTTTGATGGTCATTCGGTCAAAAAAAATTACAAATCTATAAACAAACCTTTGTAGGAGATGTGATATCACATGCCATCATCGCTGGAGCGACAGGCTCATGAAGGTGCTGAAAGACAAACAAAGAGAAAGAAGGAATAATGAGACATTCAGCTGTGTAGTCAAAGCCTTAATAACTCTTCTGAAACCAGATTATGAGAAAACACACACAAGTGTTATAAAGCAATAACCTACTGCTAAATCATGTGAAAAGTAATTTTTTGTCCTCATGAACCAAATCACATCCTCAATAAATTATGAGAAAACACACACATGTGTTGTAAAGCAATAGTCTACTGCAAAGTCAAATACGAAGACATTTTGTGTCCTCATAAACCACATCATGTCCTCATAACCCATGAGTAAACACACACAAGTGCTGTAAAGCAATAGTCTACTGCAAAGTCAAATACAAAGACATTTTGTGTCCTCATAAACCAAATCATGTCCTCATAACCCATGACAAAACACACACAAGCGTTGTAAAGCAATAGTCTAATGCGAAGTCACATACAAAGACATTTTGTGTCCTCATAAACTAAATCATGTCCTCATAACCCATGAGAAAACACACACAAGTGTTAAAAAGCAATAACCTAGTGCTAAGTACCATTTAATAGCAATAAGAGAACTCGATTTAGTTTGATGGTCATTCGGTCAAAAAAAAATTACAAATCTATAAACAAACCTTTGTAGGAGATGTGATATCACATGCCGTCATGGCTGGAGCGACAGGCTCATGAAGGTGCTGAAAGACAAACAAAGAGAAAGAAGGAATAATGTGACATTCAGCTGTGTAGTCAAAGCCTTAATAACTCTTCTGAAACCAGATTATGAGAAAACACACACAAGTGTTATAAAGCAACAACCTACTGCTAAATCATGTGAAAAGTAATTTTTTGTCCTCATGAACCAAATCACATCCTCAATAAATTATGAGAAAACACACACGTGTTGTAAAGCAATAGTCTACTGCGAAGTCAAATACGAAGACATTTTGTGTCCTCATAAACCAAATCATGTCCTCATAACCCATGAGTAAACACACACAAGTGCTGTAAAGCAATAGTCTACTGCAAAGTCAAATACAAAGACATTTTGTGCCCTCATAAACCAAATCATGTCCTCATAACCCATAAGAAAACACACACAAGTGTTGTAAAGCAATAGTCTAATGCGAAGTAAAATACAAAGACATTTTGTGTCCTCATAAACTAAATCATGTCCTCATAACCCATGAGAAAACACACACAAGTGTTATAAAGCAATAACCTAGTGCTAAGTACCATTTAATAGCAATAAGAGAACTCGATTTAGTTTGATGGTCATTCGGTCAAAAAAAAATTACAAATCTATAAACAAACCTTTGTAGGAGATGTGATATCACATGCCGTCATGGCTGGAGCGACAGGCTCATGAAGGTGCTGAAAGACAAACAAAGAGAAAGAAGGAATAATGTGACATTCAGCTGTGTAGTCAAAGCCTTAATAACTCTTCTGAAACCAGATTATGAGAAAACACACACAAGTGTTATAAAGCAATAACCTACTGCTAAATCATGTGAAAAGTAATTTTTTGTCCTCATGAACCAAATCACATCCTCAATAAATTATGAGAAAACACACACGTGTTGTAAAGCAATAGTCTACTGCGAAGTCAAATACGAAGACATTTTGTGTCCTCATAAACTAAATCATGTCCTCATAACCCATGAGAAAACACACACAAGTGTTAAAAAGCAATAACCTAGTGCTAAGTACCATTTAATAGCAATAAGAGAACTCGATTTAGTTTGATGGTCATTCGGTCAAAAAAAATTACAAATCTATAAACAAACCTTTGTAGGAGATGTGATATCACATGCCATCATGGCTGGAGCGACAGGCTCATGAAGGTGCTGAAAGACAAACAAAGAGAAAGAAGGAATAATGAGACATTCAGCTGTGTAGTCAAAGCCTTAATAACTCTTCTGAAACCAGATTATGAGAAAACACACACAAGTGTTATAAAGCAATAACCTACTGCTAAATCATGTGAAAAGTAATTTTTTGTCCTCATGAACCAAATCACATCCTCAATAAATTATGAGAAAACACACACATGTGTTGTAAAGCAATAGTCTACTGCAAAGTCAAATACGAAGACATTTTGTGTCCTCATAAACCACATCATGTCCTCATAACCCATGAGTAAACACACACAAGTGCTGTAAAGAAATAGTCTACTGCAAAGTCAAATACAAAGACATTTTGTGTCCTCATAAACCAAATCATGTCCTCATAACCCATGACAAAACACACACAAGCGTTGTAAAGCAATAGTCTAATGCGAAGTCACATACAAAGACATTTTGTGTCCTCATAAACTAAATCATGTCCTCATAACCCATGAGAAAACACACACAAGTGTTATAAAGCAATAACCTAGTGCTAAGTACCATTTAATAGCAATAAGAGAACTCGATTTAGTTTGATGGTCATTCGGTCAAAAAAAAATACAAATCTATAAACAAACCTTTGTAGGAGATGTGATATCACATGCCGTCATGGCTAGAGCGACAGGCTCATGAAGGTGCTGAAAGACAAACAAAGAGAAAGAAGGAATAATGTGACATTCAGCTGTGTAGTCAAAGCCTTAATAACTCTTCTGAAACCAGATTATGAGAAAACACACACAAGTGTTATAAAGCAATAACCTACTGCTAAATCATGTGAAAAGTAATTTTTTGTCCTCATGAACCAAATCACATCCTCAATAAATTATGAGAAAACACACACGTGTTGTAAAGCAATAGTCTACTGCGAAGTCAAATACGAAGACATTTTGTGTCCTCATAAACCAAATCATGTCCTCATAACCCATGAGTAAACACACACAAGTGCTGTAAAGCAATAGTCTACTGCGAAGTCAAATACGAAGACATTTTGTGTCCTCATAAACCAAATCATGTCCTCATAACCCATGAGAAAACACACACAAGTGTTAAAAAGCAATAACCTAGTGCTAAGTACCATTTAATAGCAATAAGAGAACTCGATTTAGTTTGATGGTCATTCGGTCAAAAAAAATTACAAATCTATAAACAAACCTTTGTAGGAGATGTGATATCACATGCCATCATCGCTGGAGCGACAGGCTCATGAAGGTGCTGAAAGACAAACAAAGAGAAAGAAGGAATAATGAGACATTCAGCTGTGTAGTCAAAGCCTTAATAACTCTTCTGAAACCAGATTATGAGAAAACACACACAAGTGTTATAAAGCAATAACCTACTGCTAAATCATGTGAAAAGTAATTTTTTGTCCTCATGAACCAAATCACATCCTCAATAAATTATGAGAAAACACACACATGTGTTGTAAAGCAATAGTCTACTGCAAAGTCAAATACGAAGACATTTTGTGTCCTCATAAACCACATCATGTCCTCATAACCCATGAGTAAACACACACAAGTGCTGTAAAGCAATAGTCTACTGCAAAGTCAAATACAAAGACATTTTGTGTCCTCATAAACCAAATCATGTCCTCATAACCCATGACAAAACACACACAAGCGTTGTAAAGCAATAGTCTAATGCGAAGTCACATACAAAGACATTTTGTGTCCTCATAAACTAAATCATGTCCTCATAACCCATGAGAAAACACACACAAGTGTTAAAAAGCAATAACCTAGTGCTAAGTACCATTTAATAGCAATAAGAGAACTCGATTTAGTTTGATGGTCATTCGGTCAAAAAAATTACAAAACTATAAACAAACCTTTGTAGGAGATGTGATATCACATGCCGTCATGGCTGGAGCGACAGGCTCATGAAGGTGCTGAAAGACAAACAAAGAGAAAGAAGGAATAATGTGACATTCAGCTGTGTAGTCAAAGCCTTAATAACTCTTCTGAAACCAGATTATGAGAAAACACACACAAGTGTTATAAAGCAATAACCTACTGCTAAATCATGTGAAAAGTAATTTTTTGTCCTCATGAACCAAATCACATCCTCAATAAATTATGAGAAAACACACACGTGTTGTAAAGCAATAGTCTACTGCGAAGTCAAATACGAAGACATTTTGTGCCCTCATAAACCAAATCATGTCCTCATAACCCATAAGAAAACACACACAAGTGTTGTAAAGCAATAGTCTAATGCGAAGTCACATACAAAGACATTTTGTGTCCTCATAAACTAAATCATGTCCTCATAACCCATGAGAAAACACACACAAGTGTTATAAAGCAATAACCTAGTGCTAAGTACCATTTAATAGCAATAAGAGAACTCGATTTAGTTTGATGGTCATTCGGTCAAAAAAAAATTACAAATCTATAAACAAACCTTTGTAGGAGATGTGATATCACATGCCATCATCGCTGGAGCGACAGGCTCATGAAGGTGCTGAAAGACAAACAAAGAGAAAGAAGGAATAATGAGACATTCAGCTGTGTAGTCAAAGCCTTAATAACTCTTCTGAAACCAGATTATGAGAAAACACACACAAGTGTTATAAAGCAATAACCTACTGCTAAATCATGTGAAAAGTAATTTTTTGTCTTCCTTATGAACCAAATCACATCCTCAATAAATTATGAGAAAACTCACACATGTGTTGTAAAGCAATAGTCTACTGCAAAGTCAAATACAAAGACATTTTGTGCCCTCATAAACCAAATCATGTCCTCATAACCCATAAGAAAACACACACAAGTGTTGTAAAGCAATAGTCTAATGCGAAGTAAAATACAAAGACATTTTGTGTCCTCATAAACTAAATCATGTCCTCATAACCCATGAGAAAACACACACAAGTGTTATAAAGCAATAACCTAGTGCTAAGTACCATTTAATAGCAATAAGAGAACTCGATTTAGTTTGATGGTCATTCGGTCAAAAAAAAATTACAAATCTATAAACAAACCTTTGTAGGAGATGTGATATCACATGCCGTCATGGCTGGAGCGACAGGCTCATGAAGGTGCTGAAAGACAAACAAAGAGAAAGAAGGAATAATGTGACATTCAGCTGTGTAGTCAAAGCCTTAATAACTCTTCTGAAACCAGATTATGAGAAAACACACACAAGTGTTATAAAGCAATAACCTACTGCTAAATCATGTGAAAAGTAATTTTTTGTCCTCATGAACCAAATCACATCCTCAATAAATTATGAGAAAACACACACGTGTTGTAAAGCAATAGTCTACTGCGAAGTCAAATACGAAGACATTTTGTGTCCTCATAAACTAAATCATGTCCTCATAACCCATGAGAAAACACACACAAGTGTTAAAAAGCAATAACCTAGTGCTAAGTACCATTTAATAGCAATAAGAGAACTCGATTTAGTTTGATGGTCATTCGGTCAAAAAAAATTACAAATCTATAAACAAACCTTTGTAGGAGATGTGATATCACATGCCATCATGGCTGGAGCGACAGGCTCATGAAGGTGCTGAAAGACAAACAAAGAGAAAGAAGGAATAATGAGACATTCAGCTGTGTAGTCAAAGCCTTAATAACTCTTCTGAAACCAGATTATGAGAAAACACACACAAGTGTTATAAAGCAATAACCTACTGCTAAATCATGTGAAAAGTAATTTTTTGTCCTCATGAACCAAATCACATCCTCAATAAATTATGAGAAAACACACACATGTGTTGTAAAGCAATAGTCTACTGCAAAGTCAAATACGAAGACATTTTGTGTCCTCATAAACCACATCATGTCCTCATAACCCATGAGTAAACACACACAAGTGCTGTAAAGAAATAGTCTACTGCAAAGTCAAATACAAAGACATTTTGTGTCCTCATAAACCAAATCATGTCCTCATAACCCATGACAAAACACACACAAGCGTTGTAAAGCAATAGTCTAATGCGAAGTCACATACAAAGACATTTTGTGTCCTCATAAACTAAATCATGTCCTCATAACCCATGAGAAAACACACACAAGTGTTATAAAGCAATAACCTAGTGCTAAGTACCATTTAATAGCAATAAGAGAACTCGATTTAGTTTGATGGTCATTCGGTCAAAAAAAAATACAAATCTATAAACAAACCTTTGTAGGAGATGTGATATCACATGCCGTCATGGCTAGAGCGACAGGCTCATGAAGGTGCTGAAAGACAAACAAAGAGAAAGAAGGAATAATGTGACATTCAGCTGTGTAGTCAAAGCCTTAATAACTCTTCTGAAACCAGATTATGAGAAAACACACACAAGTGTTATAAAGCAATAACCTACTGCTAAATCATGTGAAAAGTAATTTTTTGTCCTCATGAACCAAATCACATCCTCAATAAATTATGAGAAAACACACACGTGTTGTAAAGCAATAGTCTACTGCGAAGTCAAATACGAAGACATTTTGTGTCCTCATAAACCAAATCATGTCCTCATAACCCATGAGTAAACACACACAAGTGCTGTAAAGCAATAGTCTACTGCGAAGTCAAATACGAAGACATTTTGTGTCCTCATAAACCAAATCATGTCCTCATAACCCATGAGAAAACACACACAAGTGTTAAAAAGCAATAACCTAGTGCTAAGTACCATTTAATAGCAATAAGAGAACTCGATTTAGTTTGATGGTCATTCGGTCAAAAAAAATTACAAATCTATAAACAAACCTTTGTAGGAGATGTGATATCACATGCCATCATCGCTGGAGCGACAGGCTCATGAAGGTGCTGAAAGACAAACAAAGAGAAAGAAGGAATAATGAGACATTCAGCTGTGTAGTCAAAGCCTTAATAACTCTTCTGAAACCAGATTATGAGAAAACACACACAAGTGTTATAAAGCAATAACCTACTGCTAAATCATGTGAAAAGTAATTTTTTGTCCTCATGAACCAAATCACATCCTCAATAAATTATGAGAAAACACACACATGTGTTGTAAAGCAATAGTCTACTGCAAAGTCAAATACGAAGACATTTTGTGTCCTCATAAACCACATCATGTCCTCATAACCCATGAGTAAACACACACAAGTGCTGTAAAGCAATAGTCTACTGCAAAGTCAAATACAAAGACATTTTGTGTCCTCATAAACCAAATCATGTCCTCATAACCCATGACAAAACACACACAAGCGTTGTAAAGCAATAGTCTAATGCGAAGTCACATACAAAGACATTTTGTGTCCTCATAAACTAAATCATGTCCTCATAACCCATGAGAAAACACACACAAGTGTTAAAAAGCAATAACCTAGTGCTAAGTACCATTTAATAGCAATAAGAGAACTCGATTTAGTTTGATGGTCATTCGGTCAAAAAAATTACAAAACTATAAACAAACCTTTGTAGGAGATGTGATATCACATGCCGTCATGGCTGGAGCGACAGGCTCATGAAGGTGCTGAAAGACAAACAAAGAGAAAGAAGGAATAATGTGACATTCAGCTGTGTAGTCAAAGCCTTAATAACTCTTCTGAAACCAGATTATGAGAAAACACACACAAGTGTTATAAAGCAATAACCTACTGCTAAATCATGTGAAAAGTAATTTTTTGTCCTCATGAACCAAATCACATCCTCAATAAATTATGAGAAAACACACACGTGTTGTAAAGCAATAGTCTACTGCGAAGTCAAATACGAAGACATTTTGTGCCCTCATAAACCAAATCATGTCCTCATAACCCATAAGAAAACACACACAAGTGTTGTAAAGCAATAGTCTAATGCGAAGTCACATACAAAGACATTTTGTGTCCTCATAAACTAAATCATGTCCTCATAACCCATGAGAAAACACACACAAGTGTTATAAAGCAATAACCTAGTGCTAAGTACCATTTAATAGCAATAAGAGAACTCGATTTAGTTTGATGGTCATTCGGTCAAAAAAAAATTACAAATCTATAAACAAACCTTTGTAGGAGATGTGATATCACATGCCGTCATGGCTGGAGCGACAGGCTCATGAAGGTGCTGAAAGACAAACAAAGAGAAAGAAGGAATAATGAGACATTCAGCTGTGTAGTCAAAGCCTTAATAACTCTTCTGAAACCAGATTATGAGAAAACACACACAAGTGTTATAAAGCAATAACCTACTGCTAAATCATGTGAAAAGTAATTTTTTGTCTTCCTTATGAACCAAATCACATCCTCAATAAATTATGAGAAAACTCACACATGTGTTGTAAAGCAATAGTCTACTGCGAAGTCAAATACGAAGACATTTTGTGTCCTCATAAACCACATCATGTCCTCATAACCCATGAGTAAACACACACAAGTGCTGTAAAGCAATAGTCTACTGCAAAGTCAAATACAAAGACATTTTGTGTCCTCATAAACCAAATCATGTCCTCATAACCCATGAGAAAACACACACAAGGGTTGTAAAGCAATAGTCTAATGCGAAGTCACATACAAAGACATTTTGTGTCCTCATAAACCAAATCATGTCCTCATAACCCATGAGAAAACACACAAAAGTGTTAAAAAGCAATAACCTAGTGCTAAGTCCCATTTAATAGCAATAAGAGAACTCGATTTAGTATGATGGTCATTCGGTCAAAAAAATTACAAAACTATAAACAAACCTTTGTAGGAGATGTGATATCACATGCCGGAATGGCTGGAGCGACAGGCTCACGAAGGTGCTGAAAGACAAACAAAGAGAAAGAAGGAATAATGAGACATTCAGCTGTGTAGTCAAAGCCTTAATAACTCTTCTGAAGCCAGATTATGAGAAAACACGCACAAGTGTTATAAAGCAATAACCTACTGCTAAATCATGTGAAAAGTAATTTTTTGTCCTCATAAACCAAATCACATCCTCAATAAATTATGAGAAAACACACACATGTGTTGTAAAGCAATAACCTAGTGCTAAGTACTATTTAGTAGCAATAAGAGAACTCAATTTAGTTTGAAGCTCATTAGGTTAAAAAAATGACAAAACTATAAACAAACCTTCATAGGAGACTTGATTTCACATGCCGTCATGGCTGGAGCGACAGGCTCATGAAGGTGCTGAAAGACAAACAAAGAGAAAGAAGGAATAATGAGACATTCAGCTGTGTAGTCAAAGCCTTAATAACTCTTCTGAAACCAAATTATATCCTCATAAATTATGAGAAAACACACACAAGGGGTGTAAAGCAATAGTCTACTGCGAAGTCCTAGTTAGTAGCAATAAGAGAACAATTTAAATAAGAGCAATTTAGTTTGGCACTCATTCGGTTAAAAAAATGACAAAACAAACCTTTGTAGGAGACGTGATGTCACATGCTGTCATTGCTGGAGCGACGAGCTCATGAATGTGCTTAAAGACAGAAGCAAAGCTGAAGTAAAAAGATTATATAAGTAAATTACTTTATTAAAATTAAAATATACTCTACCTTGTAATGTTCCGGTCCATGGCGAGAACGCCATGGCAAGTTATGTCCTCCATAATCGTATGATATTTCTTCACCTGCATCGATGTCCTTGATTGCAAACAAACATAGATGTGGCTTTCCATCAACATCTAGAATTTTCCTCATTTTTGCATTTGGCCTCTCATCATCGTTAACAAGTCGACCGAGCGAGCCATTATCATAAGAGGCATCAATGCTATAGGGAAAAAAAATGACAACCGAGTGTTAAATTGGTTTCAGGATAAAGAAATACGTTTAAAATAATGCATCATGATGCAGAAGTGTTAACATACAGTAAAATTCAGGCTACTTACCAGTAGTTTTGGCCTAGGTGGTTAAAAAAGTATGCATATTCATCTAATATGTCATCAAAATCCCCTTTCTCAATTAAAGTTCCTCTGTATTCAAGAATGAAGGAACCTTTTACAATAAGGGTATTTGCAAACACTCCCCGACCTAAATGACAAAAAACAACAGGCAACAGTTTAACATTTTCATAAAAAATATATATTTATTAAAGTATTTTTTAATTAAAATAATTATATGAAATTATGTTTTATTAATAAATATTTTTATTAACTGATTTATTATTAATTCAAGTAATTTTTATGGTGTGAAATTGAGCATCTCCTTGTTTGATTGTTGTTCAAGTATATTCATTCTTATTCTTATTCGTATTGGACATCTCTCATCTGTGGCAGCATGTGATACAATAGGGCAATACCACATGTGCCACGATGACTAGACTACGAATAGTCTGTCAGTTCAAATCAGATTTTTGGGCTAATCGGTTTCAAGCTACATTCATATGTGGTTTAAAATCCTATTCAAATTGCCTTTGTGGAAATCAGTTTCAGTCCGAAAAAGATTGAAATTGAATTGGAGTTTCTTTTGGCTAACGTTACGTTCTTGCTCCACGTGAAACAACACATTTAAACGTAAGCATGTCAGATGTCAATCCATATATTGTTGTCGGTCTGCTGGATTACTGAATTGAGCCACGTATTCCAGCCTCATACGCTTCAGCAGCAGGTTCATTAGACATAGTAATCCAGCACCTTGGCTACACGTCATATTTTTTTTAGAAAAATGTACATTGTTCAACTCTATACAGCGTTGCTCTGACTGATCAGCGTATGACTTCACCATACTACGAGAGCGACAAAGCAGTGTGCTGTGGAATCCTTCTCATGGTCCTGCGATGTCATACACCAGTCGGTTTGCACAGCGGTGCATAAAGTTTAACTCTCCCTTGTCAATATAATGCGATTGTCATAGAAACTAAATCAGATACTGCAAAAAAACGAGTCACTGGATCTGAACAATTGCTGTACACAGTTTGGACAATCATTTAAATTAGATTCCAATCTTCTATGCCCAAAAATCTGATTTGGGGTGACAGTCTGAACTAAGCTTAAGTTCTACAGAAGAGTGCAAACTAACTATAAATGGGGTTAGTTTCATTTGTGAACAGTCAATGCTTTAACTAACATGTAATAACTATAATTTTACAATATTCAATAACAATTGTTAATAAATGCTTGTCGTTTCTAATGGTAATTTCATAAAATGTTCATATCAATGTTGGTTTAAAGTACAAATGTTAATAAATACAACTTTTGATCTAAACATTCTGTTAGTAAATGCTGAAGTTAAGACTAATACAGATTAAAAATACCGTAGAAGAATAGTTCATGTTAACCAATGTGGTTGTCTATTAACAAATGTACATTGATTATAAAGTGTTCCCAAAATGACATTTAAGAAGGATAATATTTAGACCTTGAAGTTGCATTTGACCCTGACAGTTAGTGTAAATACATTACAGCCCTGGTGATTGATCACAATTCTCAAAAAAATAGTAGAATTTAACTAATCAAGATAAGGTTTACAAAAAAACACTCACCTTTGGTGGGATTAATGTATCGCTCTGTAATTATGTCTTTGTCTTTCCCCATCTTCACATGGTGTATGGCATCTTTGAGAGGATTTAATCCTCTGCCACGACTCATCATTCGACTCACTGCAAAATACAATGCAAAGTCAATCTTTATAAACAGTATTATATTAATAACATGTTTAAGTTGTTTGTTGTTTGAAATGCACTCAATTTAAAACTCGTGGTTATTGAATGTTGAACTACTTTATCATTACAATAACATACACCGCACTACAAAATATACTACTTTATAAATTCCATTTCAACCAGTTTAATTATACATGAAAAGACACGAAATAGCTTTTCGTTATATCACACAAGCGATATATAATTACATTAATCACATAATACATTTTCACTCTTGAACTGACCAACGTGTGTGACGCAAGCAGCATCACGTGTTAGAGAACGAATTAACCAGCAAGTAACCCGCTAAACCTTCAAACTCTCCCGTTAGGATTATTCTAAATCACGCGACAAAGAGACATTTTGTGGACTTTATGCTCATTCTCTACAGTGTTTTATATTTGAACTTCGATAAATAAATGAATAAATAAAAGTATATCGTATGAGTGTTTAGACGATGTGACATATTAGCAGTGTGCTCCGCACAAGGGGACGACACCACTTTTCCTTACATTTCTGAATAATTACCTTCAGCTTTCTTAATAATTACATTCGATATCAACTTACTTTTTTACGTCACCTTTATGTAACATTAGAAGCTGCGGCATCTGAAGCTGCAGCTTCTCATAGGGCATCAATACAGTTTTATATTACATTAAAACAAATCACATTAAATAAATATTTGACAACTGAAATTAACATCGACAAATAGCGCCAGTTGTACCTTACTAACTCGAAATCCTAACAAGAACAGGAGAATGTCGATTTAAGTCGATTAAAATAAGAATAAAAATAAGACGACACTCTTTTACATCCATTAAGGGGATAAGCCACGATTTTCAAACATGTAAAAATATAAAGATATTAAGGACTTACTTCTCTTCGAAGACTCCGTTGTTCACTCCGGTGCGGCGACTCTTCATTTGGGCAATCAACGCGCGAACTGCGTAGCTGGTAACTTCCGCCAAACGCTTATGGCGCGAATGTGTGTGTAATTTGGCGCCAGGTGTATAACTTTGCAATACCAAATCCCTCCTACAGGGGCACTGTTTTAAGTTTACGCAGACACATCATGGTTTAAAAGACCATATTTATAAAGCTACTAAAAAGGGTAGGTAGTGTAATAAAAGTAAAATAGTAACACTAATCAATTAATTACTGCCTTTAGTAATCATGCACACATTAATAACGATTTTATTAATTATTTGTTAATAATTATGACAATTTAAATTTCCAGAATTGAGAGACCACCAAAAATGGCCTCATAAACCAATTGGTCTCATAATGCTGGTATGTAAACCTGAAAATTGGTTTCATAAACCACATATGCCAACACACACACACAAACACACACACACACACACACAAACACACACACACACACACACACACACACAAACACACACACACACACACACACACACAAACACACACACACACACACACACACACACATATTATGTGTCCCTGAAGGATACGGTGACAAAAACACAGGTCATGACCTTTCTCCCGCCCATCAAATGAATGTAGACTGCTGTTTCAGCACATCCCAGATCATATTGTACTGACAACAAACCACCCGTGACATCTGTATATCACACATATAATACATCAGTGTCATTTCAGAGCTGAGGCTTTGATTTGTGGCCGCGGACCCTCGATGAAACTCGCTCTGAGAGCCGGCCCCAGTGCACCATTTCATCTCCATAGGTTTCTTGTCTGCCAATGATTCATGCAACTCTACGAAGAACTTCATGATCTCCTATAAGAAAGACAAATCACAGATGACATCTTTTTAATATCTCAATCATTTCTCTGAAAGTTCTGTCATCATCAACCTCAGACATTTTTAAACCTGTATACATTATTTTTCCTGCTGAACACAGAGAAAGATATTTTTAAGAATGTCAATTAGTAAGCAGATCTCCTCCCCTTTTGACTCCTATTGTATTTATTTTACTTACTATGGCAGTAAATGGGGGATGAGATCTTTTTGGTGACTGACATTCTTCCAAATATCTTCCTTTGTGTTCAGCAAAACAAATAATTATATACAGGTTAGAGCAACTTGAGGCCGAGCTAGTAAATGGTGACAGAATTTTCATGTTTGCGTGAACTCCTTTGAGTCTCATCTGTTTCTCAGATATTTCTCCCGAGAAAGAGTCGTAAATCTCACAAATGTCTATTCAAGTTTTAAAGGAGATGACTCTGCAATCAAAAGTCAATATAATTGAAGATCTCAATATTAACTCAAACAATCCTCATCACATTTACTCAGAACAATCATGTGATGTTTGCACCACTGTAAACCTGTTGACATAAACGTGTGTGGTCCAAGCATGACTTGTATTAAGGTGGAGGTGTAATGTTTGCCAGGCGTCACAGATAAACAGGGTTAAATGGAGCATGTCAGCTCATTGGACGCGGTCGACGATGTCATGGGGAGAAAGGTGAGTCTACATTATACATTCATGAGGACAAAAGGTTGCGTAGCAGCAACGCTGCAGAGCTCTCATAAAACTGTAATGCGCTCGACAGATAGATGCACACACCAGCGCCTCAGTACTCCAAAGTTCCCTTTTGTTCCCATGTAAACACACAAGCAGATTAAATCACTGGGAATTTACGCTTAACCCCGTATGAGGCAATGAAAGTAGTGCTTTTGATACGTCTGAACTTCTCATCAAAACACAAAATACACTGCCGCAAGAGTTTGTTCTTATGATCTTAAAAACCTTTTGATATGAAGTGGTACGCTTAAATTTGTTTTATAGACAAAAATGTTTTTCAAATGAACGACTGAATAATGATACAAAGGAATAAAAAGATTTCATACTGATTAAAAAGCATCTCGGGCTGAGTTCTCCAAAAGCTGCTTGCTAAAATAACAGAGAATAACAAGAGAATATTTTGGGTTGTCTATACTTTGATGTAATTCCCATTAATAGTATTCTTGGCCAAACCTTTGACCGGTGATGTAGCGAAACCAAAAGCAAGCAGAGTTTAATATTTTGTAGATTTCAACTGGTAACTGGGATAACCGGGGCACTTAAAATCAAATCATATCATCATCCTTAGTTTATTCTTAAAGGAGGAAATAAAAACAATGGTTCTGCAAAATATGCAAATATTGTAGTGATTTCCTCACCCTCATCAGGTCTTATTTTCTTTTGTTAGAGCGTCTGTGTGGTCCTCTGAGTTATCCTGCCTGGCTCTGGAAAAGATTCAATGAGTCAGAAATGAGTCACATTCATTCCATTATTCCTTTAAGATACTCTTATAAATTCAGTCCTCACAGTCCCATAACTGAGCTCTGTGTGTCACGCTCATCAATTTGATTGACATGTTTGATATCTCGTCATATTCTGAATCATGTACAGTACGGCACTCACAATCCACATTCAGAAGTTTTATAGAGAAAATGTTACAGCTTTTCCCATCAAAACACAATATCAAGACACTAGGTCGTTGAGCATTGCCAGGGTGCTGCATGGTGGTTGCTAAGGTGCTTTGGGTGGTTGCTAATCACAGCCCAAACAGTATCTCTACAGTATTCTATAGATATTAAAATGAGCCTCAGTGTAAATGAATGGGGCACTTTGAAGTAACACATCTTAATGGTAAACTAACCCTGACTTTACACAATCATGAATTTGTATAATCTCATTTGTAAGTTTTAGTGCAGGTATACATTCACATCAGTCCAAGAATTTTAGTTTTGTTGTATTTTTATATTTTGAACAGGAACCTTCATTTTTTATGTTTTTATGTTTTTTTCTTGTTAATTTTTAGCAAGTTCATTATGTGCTTTAATTGCATTTGATTATTTTCTAATTTTATAAAATTGTATAAAATGTTATTCTATTCTATTCTATTTTTTTTATATTTTTTTATTACTGAGGTAACATTTCTAATTTCCATTTTGTGTAAGTTTCTCAAATAATATTTAGGTATTTAATTGATTTAAATAAATAAATAATGTATGCGTGTATGCATACACTAGTTTTAGTGAACTATTCTAATCCTGATTAACCCCAGTAAGAGGTGTAGAGACGGGGCTTTATTTACCACTATTTGTATGTTTTAAATGACTAGCATTGAAAAAGTAGCAAATTCCCATCAGATCAGACTGATTCTCATTGTCTTGAGCACTAACAGCAAGTTATGCTAAGTTTTGGAGATCATTTCTAAAAAAGCAGAAAAATATATTTTTAAGAAACAAAAATAATTTCATCAAACACAGATAACTTTTTTTGTTTTTTGTTTATTTATTCATAGATGCAAACCACCAAAGAATGGGGACTGTGGCTTTCAGACGTCATAATGGCTGAATAATGGCTTGACTCATCGTACCGCATCCAAACCCAACTAGCCCTAACAATAGACTACCTCCGATTAACAACCGTCTTTTGTACTAAAGAAATGCGCTGGCAGAAGCACACAGCAAACCATAACCTGACAAAAAAAAGGAGAATAGACATTAAAGAGCCAAGAATAGCCATATAGCTTTGATTTAGTGGTAAACAGACAGGGTGAGTCACAACAGAGAAGAGACTAAGAAAGAGTTTTTCTCTTTCCGAAGGCTGCTGTGGTTGTCGCCTTTTGTTCTTTCCCCGAGAGAAAGATGAAAGGTACGTGATGTCATTAGTTTGTATTTATGTAAGCAGGCACACAGAGAGGGTAATGGCTTCCGTATGCTGGTGCTGGCCAGAAACACCCGTATAGCGGCTCTCGTATCTAAAGTTAAGTTGAGTTACAGGTAATCACAAAGTTTGCTGGTAAAACATTTCATGTAACTGTAGCTGTCAAGCTGCCATCCAGCCATCATTAAGCGCTTATCACAGCTGTCAATTCTGATTGATATCCATAAAGCATCTGCACTCCTTTAACATCGTACAGGCCTCTGTATACAAGCGTCACAGCGTAACCCCTTGCATTTATTCTCAGGTGACCTGCGGCTTCCTGTACTTACAGTTCTCAACTCATTGAAGGTGACATTTTCCGCCTTGGCTGTCCGGATGTTTGCCAGCACGAGATGTTTTACTATGAAGCTTCCTCCCTGGAACAAAAACAGAGCTTGTAACAGCAATCTTTGATTCCTAAACACTTTTCAAGGACAAATAAGCAGTGCATTAATGTGCATTGCTATAAAAAAGAAGGGGAATTCATGTCCTAGACGAAACAATAATGTAAACGCATACATTTTCTTCCAAAATGGTTTACAATAATCAGTATCATAATAATCAGCAGATTTCTAAACAATTTTACTAAAGAAACGGTTTCAAAATGAACAACTTGTACAATGTAATAGAGAGAAAGCAGCCAGTATATGATGAGAGCAAATGGTTTCCAATGCTATTAAAACAGTTCTAGACACAGGCTGACCACAGTAAAGATGTTTAAAATCTAACATAGTTTTGATTTATTTTGGATTATTAATCACAACTGTAAAGCCATTGCTGTGCTAAAATGAATTTTAGTTTGAGGAAAATTTAGACAGGAACACTTGATGTGTCTGTTAGAATGCAAATCAATGAGACATTTTCATATGAAATATACATCAAACTGTGCTGTAAGGCGGTACAGGACGTGGGCCGTCTCATCAGCGGCACAGTAAATAAATCGTTTTAATTGGAATTCTGTTATTCTTCTGACTGGCAAATATTATGCGTCATATGGAGGCAACAAGAGAAACCTAACCGTGGCAGATGTGAAGATGTTGAGCGTGGTGAATTATTCATGGCGGCCATATTGTTGGCGCTGCAGATTCCAGAGTCAAAGCAAACGTATTGGCTCTTTGTAAGAAGCGCATTAGGATGCACACTTGTAAAGTAATGTCTGAGAGCTTAAACGCCAGGGCATAGCGCAGATTTACAACAGAAGCACGTTATGTTCGAGACCTCCATCGTATTTGATTTATTGAGTAACAAAACATTACCATATTCTTATGAATACAATAGATGCACAAAGAGCCGGCGACGCATTAGAACGCATGCATAAGAGACTCGTTTTCACCGTCACGTTGCAGATGGACAGGCACTGTCATCCTGACCTAGTTTCGGGACGATGTCTCTTCTCCAGAATGCCCTCCACAATCCTTCTGATTAACGCTCATCTGAATAATTATATGCCTGACCGTGCAGGTTAAACTCCAGATATGACTCATGATATTCACAGCTGCGTGTGGTCGGGAAGGTTCTTAAATAAAGATTTTCCATTCATATCATTATTTTCAATAACAGGGATGGACGTATTTGTACTAATGATTTATCATAGACGAAAAGTTTTCATACGAACTGACCTGTGAATGTTTTAAGATTCTTCACACAATACCTTATTTCACTTCAGGTCTCCGATGTATAATATTTTGACCGCCCAGTGAATCTCATTGAAACGTAGGCTTGCTTTGTGAAAAGCACAGTTCCCCCCTCGCTAGAACAACATCTGAGGGAATGTTGTGTTCACCGACTCCAGTGGCATCACAGTCAACACCTAGCTCCCTGGAGAGTGCACTGTCTGGGAAATTGAGCGCTAAAGATTGCACACAGCTGACCCCAATTTACAGTCGTGCTGTTTGTACACGGTGTTCGGTGGGCTCTAAAGCTCGGTGGTCTCCGCTTCAATTATGAGAAGAAAAATGACAGGAAAGTTTGACGAATTTGTCCTTGCGCTCAATAAAACGTGGTCGCTGGGGCTGTAAATAAAGCGTTGTTTGCACGAGCTATCCATGTTGTTTTAGTCTCCGATTCACTCAAGGAATTATGCAAATGAGGTAACGGCGCAAACACGGCCACCAAATCGGACGGTTGATTGCAATTTGCATTGGGAAATTATTGCAGCGTAATTGGACCACATAAACATCGAGATGTTTATACAAACGTATGTACGCCGACACAAACGTATCCCAACTAAAGTCAGTTTTCAGTGATATCATATTGACTGAGGTAAGACCGTCTCAAAGACTGAAATCAAAGTGAAATCTTATGTAAATGTCATTACTTTCGATCACAAAATATCAACACAAAGCATCATATTTGAAAGAAACATTACACAACAAAACATTACACAAAAGATGTTTGTGAAACAATAAATATTCTATTCAAGGCAAAAATAAATATACTTCAATATCATTTTTAAGTGCACTTTAAAGTTCACTTCATCTTCAAGCACATTTCTAAGCATACCTTATTTAGTACACTGCAAAAAGTGACTATCTTGTCTTGTTTTCCAGTAAAAATGTCTCAAAATTCTTGAATCAAGAAACATTTTCTTGATGAGCAAACTGACCTAGAAATAAGTCTTGTTTTAGTCCAAAAATAAGACATTTTAGTGAATTTGTGCTTAAAACAAGCAAAACAAATCAATGGGGTAAGAAAACTAATCTTGAATCAAGGTTTACCTTTCTCTACTTTTCTGTCCCAGTCACTCAATTCAATATTATTTTTCTTACCCCATTGGCAGATTTTTTTGCTTTTCTTTAGTAATTTTTTTTAATTAAAATGCTTAAAACAAGACTTTTTTCCTACGTCATTTTTGCTCATCAAGAAAATGCATCTTGATTCAATTTTTACTGAAAAACAAGACAAGACAGTCACTTTTTGCAGTGTACTAAACATAAAAACTAGTTGCATACTTAAAGAAACACAAGCAGATAAATGCTTTAAGTGTAACAGAAGTAAAAGTTGAGTACACAACTTGTGTACAACTGTTTTTGTTTGTATTGCAACTATACTACAAGGGAACATAGTATAATAATTAGTAGTCTACACTTGTGGCACATGTCAAAGTACACTATTTTGTATACATTCATGCTATCTGCATATTATTTTGGCACATTAGGTATAATACTTCGGTAGGTGCTTGAAGTATACCTTTAACTATGCTTGAAGTATATCACTATATACAGAGTAGATCAGCTTCAGTGTCACTCATGTTTTATTTAGTCTTTAGATGGTTTCACCATCACCACAAAGCTTGTTAATGTAAAAACCTAAAACAAGAAAGTTTTTAAGACAGTTTGTAATAATGTAAATCAAGTATTTAAGAAGCTGCTCATACTACACAAAGTATGCGTCACCTGTGTTCCCAAAAACACGCTGAGCAAACATGTGCAGGTCTGTCGGACAAACTGGGTTAAACTTGCCCTCCACCACACAGCTGGGAAGCGCTTTCCACAAAAGTTGAAGCGTGCGGGTGTCCTTGTGTTCTACAGACGCGCCACTGTGCCCGCCTCCACCTGCCAGCGTCCTGATTGATAACTCACCTCAACCGGGTGGTACTTGCTCAGTGGAAGGTATTACTCTCTGACACGAGCCGGAGGGCGCGATAACCTCTGGGGTCAATCGTCATGACCCGCGCATCCACCCAATATTCTAGCCAAATGATGCTTTTAAAAGCTGCCAGGGCACAGCGGGGCTAAAGGAAAGCTTTGTGTGAACCCCGAGCACTGGTGAATGGAACTATCCATCTTCTGTCAGATTGAAATACACAGTTGTGTGCACCGTGTCCTAACCAGCCGCACTGTGACAACATTCGATTGTCAAGTTGTTTTTCTGTCCACACTCGGAAAGCAACCAACCAAATCCCAACGATTGATATAGGGATAGCGGAGAAAATATGTTAGACCAAATGAGATTTCACCTTGAAATAAGAGTAAGTTTGGTACCTGCTGTTTCACTTGCTATGAAAAACAATAATACAAAGGTAGGTAGTACACAACATTTTATAAAGTAGGATATATTTGAAGAGTTTGGTTCCAAAAAGTCATAATTTTATTGTGCATTCCAATTATTATCAATCAAACACTTTGTTTTGATTCGAGCCATAATAACTTAAAAAAATACAGCTAACTAACACAGTAAAAAACATGATTTTTGACATTTTGGAGATCTCATTTTGGAGCCAAACTCTTGATTTATTTATTATTGATCTAGAGGTTGCTTATTTTACAACATGTTTTGTATACAGCTGCTTTACAATAATGCAAAATTAAAAAAAAATGTTTATATATAAATAAACTTAAAGTTTAAGTTTGCAAATTAACCTTGTAAAACATTCAGTTCTGGTACTTGATTCTGATTGGCTGAGCAGTGTAACCCACTGCTTCGCGGGGCTTATTGCTTTAATAATCTTACCTTAAATACACCTTACTTATATTAGCAATGGTGCGCTTATGAAACTGACTAATAATTTGATCTTTAAGTTAGGATTTTGCAGGATATGCTAGATCAATATCATATGACTTCAACCCATGGAGTACATAAAGTAACCTGTAATTTCACATTTTACACAGAAAAGTTAATATATATCTGCATTCTGTTAACACTGCAATGTTTCTATCCTACGGTGTCCTTTGGCACAATATATAGATCCAATAATTGATTTCCGTATAACTATCTGCCACTATTATAGGCGTCCCAGATAAATGAAACGCTGTCGACGTGCAGAATGTTTTATAGAGCCGAAAAGCTCCCGGCTATCAAGCTGTATGACACAAGAGCGAGAAACTGCATATAAACATGCACACAATATACATAACACACACAATTGGGTGCTAAAGGGGCTGTTCAAGAGCTCAGGCAACCAAAGCAAAAATAGAGCATCTACATTTGAGTTAATAAGCCATGCCGACAAGCAACTCTGACTTCAGCTGGAGGGGAAGAAAAAACCCTGGAGCAAGAGACGGAGATAGCTCACTTTATGTGTGGGTGAATCGCACCAGCCTGTCAAGAACATGTCTGGATCATATTTCAGCCTCAAATCATTAAGAAGCTAATAGGAAATACAACTTTGGTAAAAGAACATGTAGACTGTTTGAAATTCTCATTTCATTAATGTCTTTCTCTCTTTCCCTGTTGCCCGTGTTAAAAGACCAGTTGGATTTATGGTTGACCAGACTAATTCAAATGTCGCTCATTTGCCCACTCGGTAAACATGCGCTTTTGTATCTTTCTCCTGCATGCTTCTTTCTCAAAGGACAACTTAATGTATAACACGTTTATTTTCTCCTCTACTTATCTGCCTTTCATTTGCAGAGTATCGATTTCATTCCTGCCAGCCTGACAGAACACAATGTCTGAACTGAACTGCCTGAGAAACTTTAAATGACCCCTTTAGACACCAGTTATTTATAAAAGCTTTAACATCTGTTCCAAGCAGCTTCAGTTTCTCTCTTACTGTACATGAACCAGGTGTCTGTAAATTGCATCCAATACTCCTTGATTCATTTTGTAATTTTAACACGTTCAATTCCCTTTGATTCAAAAATGATATTTATAGCAATGTTTTTGGATGTAAAAATACGGAAATACAACAATTTACAGAAACATGTACTGATCCACGACCTTGGACACATCATCACTGTTATTTCCAACAAGGATAACGAAGTGTTGGCTAAAATCACAGCACAGAATCACAGCAGCTTCATTTGTTTATAAAGATAGAAAAGCATTGTATTTATGTTGTATTTGTGAAGAAAATAAGTAACCGAATGGAGACCTTCCACGAGGAAACGATGTTCACTTTCGGTGTTAAGGTAAGAAGCGATGTTCAAATGTCACGAACAGGCATTTTGTTTGAATCATTGTAAATATAAAGTCAAATCTGTTATTAAAAGACAAGTTTAATTTGTAAAAAAAACGGCAAAATTATTTGCTGCATCTGAGTTATCATGTGTTATTAGATTTGCACATTTAAAATAACGAATATGCGCACGGAAAAGACGTGAAATGTGAATGGGGCCTTATTTGGTTGACACGCATGCGCAGTGAGTCAGCAGGCCAAGACGGCGGAACACAGTAAACATGGGCTGGACGACATATAACGGAAACCGTTATTCACCCACCTCCATAAGAGCATGACCCTTATGAAAGTATACGTTTAGATACTGCTGAGATGTTTAAACTTGGGTCCTCAAACCTCTGGGTACTGACGAGACTCTATCCTACAGTATTACAGTCCATCCATAAAGGTGCTGTTAGTGGTGTCTTCCCAATCTTTGCTATTCTCTCTCTCTGCTGCTGCTATAAATAGAAATGACAAAAACGCCTAAAAACCCTTTAGGCAACTTAGCACCCCAGCACATCCACCCTCAGTGAGAATCCAGCGCTGTTGTTTGTGTCGTCTTGTTGTTGAAGCACTTTGGGCATCTAAACAGAGAAAAGTGTGATAGAAATGCAGCGATTCACTCATCTACAGATCCTCTGGGCCGCGTGATTGTGAAACTCTGCGGTGCGATCATAAATGCCCCGGAGAGCTGGAAACTGAATTGCATACAGAAATGTGTCGCGGCCTTATCCTGAAACAAATAGCCACTCGTATACATCCAGCCAACGCGCCAGCTCCCTGCGCTCTGGTCTTCCTGATATATTGTTGAGTATTGTTTTAAAGGACAATCAGGGAGTAAAATGTAATCAAGCAGAAATGGTCCCTGTCTGGCAGGTGAGGAGCCAAAGCCACGCATGATGAGTTTCTTCAGAGAGCGAATGTGACACCAGACAATATACCAATCAAGCGGCTGCAGGCTGTTATAGCCACCTATCTGTGCCTGACAATGGCTATGACATTGCTTTCTCAGGACTCACGATTGCATTAGGACATGCCACAAAAATTGTAAACTTCTAGGATGCACAAAGGGATTGACCTGACCGTCTGTGAGATTTACACAAATGATGAAATGAGTTTGTTTAATAAGTGTTTAGCTCCGTCACAGTGACTTTTCAGCATAAAGCCCAATGTAAATACAGTATTGTTCATACATTTATTTATTAAAACGTAATAATTCAAATGAATTAAAATCAATTCATTTCAATTATAATCAGATGCAAATACAGTAATATTTATATATTTAAATAATATATGTATATCATATTTTGTCATCGCATGCACAAAAGCAAATCCTAAAACATACAAAGATATGTTTTTTTATATATTATAATATAACTAAGATATTCATATGTGAAAAATGTTCAGTTAAATTAAGTTACATTTAATTATATTATATTATATTTTATGTATTTATTATTCAATTTAGTACTTATTAGTATTTAAGTATTAGTACAGAATTATATTTATATATTTCTATTTTTGTTATTTTGGGTAGAGCAGTTCATAATATATATAATAATAATAATATTATTACAATGTATTCAATTTTGTTTATATTTTATATAAGAACGTATTTGTATTTACAAAATTAATATTCACAGTGTAATAAATAATATTATGCAAACACAACTTTTATTCTGGATGTGATTAATCACAATTAATCATTGAACAGCCCTTATTTTAGGTTATAATGTAGTACTTTTGTACCCTTGGTTCTTCATCAGATGCAATATTTGTCATCTGTCAGTAGGTTAATTTTGTTGCAACATCGGCTCAACCCATGGTGTGCCAACACGATCACCAATTTAACATCATTTCTACCCGTCGGAAACACTTTTTCTGTACGAATATCTGCAGGTGCAGAAAAAACATCGCTTTTGCTTCAAAACGCAGGTAAACCAATATGACCTATAAAACGCAGAATGACACGCGCTCAGAGCAAAACAGACACAAATCTCCCCCGGAAGTGAGGGCTAGTAAAGAATACTAGTGTCTGATCTCCAGCCAAAGACTAGCTGTTTTTTATTCTGTGGTGTCTTTTAAACAAACCACACTAAGACGACACCTATCACAACATGTGTTTATTAATAATAGCTCAAGCTAACCTGTCTTGAGAGGCATTACCCACAATGCACCGCTCTGAATTCCCTGAAGTTACCACTTCACAACGAGACAAAGCGGCAAGGTGGAAATGTTATTGTTCTGATTCAGGTTACATCAAAATTATTTTAAAAATTCAACAGGAGAGTCTGACTGTGTCGCAGTAACACAAAACCCACCGAGACAGTTGTGAGCAATCTTTTGGGATGTTGTTCTTTCAGATTTATCAGTTTGGCATTTCTCTAATTTGAGTCGAATTACAAATAATGAATCTGGAATATATTGGATGAATAACAAAATATATATATTTTGTTTCATGAAAAATACTGCCCAGAGTAAAATTGTATTGCTCTGATGTTGCTCTTTCACTGCTCAGGAGATTTGATGGAGTGTCAATTTATGATCAACTTACTCTCAGATGTTTATTCTAAAAATTAAAAACAGAGATGTCAAATGAATGTAGATTGTCAAGATCAAATCATCTGGATTGGAGTAAATGTGATGAGAAATGTTTGAGTTAATATTGAGATATTGACTTTTGATCAATCTGAGATCAGTTTGACTCATTGTTGACATCTCTTCTCAAACACATTTGTCTGATTTCGGTCTATTTTTCTCAAGACAAACGTTTCCATTTAATCTCATACATGTTTAGGGGAAATAAGTGAAACATTAAGGAAATCTAATATGTGATTTTTTTATTGGTCTGCACAAATGAATAATGTACAGGATGACCAGGAATGTTTAATGCATCGCTCCATTTCAACGTTATTAAATCTCCAGAGCTATAAACGAGCAACCTGTGAGCAATAAGGTTTTCCTTTGGGAAAGATCTTAGAAATGACTTTAACACACAATGTCTAATCGTCTTCAAATCTAATTACCGTCTCCAAACCAGCTCGTGTTTTGCATTCAGAAATCTCTAGTAATACACAACCAGCATGCAGTTGAGGTTACGTGTGCAGACGTACCTGAGACGACAGAGGTCATACCCAGCCGTCTGTGAACCAGAGATGTGCTCCAGGGCCTGGCCGCACAACCATATGCTGTGAACAGCGGCTTACGCAATCACACATCTATATAAAGTGGAGAGTACACATGTAAAACAGATAGATTTGTTAATGAAATGCAATGAATGGACAAAATAAAGATGATAATAATAGACTAAGGTTATTGTAAATGACTTGAATCTAGTGTAAATGGCTGGTTTTGGGTAAATGTGATGAGAAATGTTTGAGTTGATATTGAGATCTTCAATAATATTGACTTTTGATTGCAGACAAGACAAATCTGATCTCAGTTTGACACATTGTTGACATCTCTTGTCAAACTCTCATTTCTGACTCATGAGAAACATCTGAGACGCACATGAGACTCAAGAAAAGGTTTCCATTCGCTGTCCATTTCGTCTCATAGACTAATAATTGAGATTTGAATTTATTTTTCCTTTCTTACCAGCAGCCTCAAAGAACAAATATCCTGACCTCTTGATCTCTTTCTAAATGTTCCATCTGAGCTTCAATAAATGACACTGACAGTTCCTCACAAATGCACACGTGTATCCGCACACTTAATGTATGGGTTTATAAATTATGAGGTGGGATTGGTTTTGAAGGATCTGAAATAATAATAATAGGAAGTAATAAATGAATGAAGGATGACGCACTGTATAGTGCTGTATGGTTCAGTGCTGTAGTCGTGTACACCTGTGGGGAGGCGGGCAGATTTTTCAAGGTGTTCCTGCTATTGGATGAAATGTATGTGTTGGGTTTGCAGATATTGTAGATGTTTCCATTGCAGTGGTTATAATGTATAAAAGTGTGTCATGAAGTATGAATAGTGTCACAGGAGAACTTCGACTGTGTTATACAGAATTTATTCAAACTCAGATTCACGGATATTATGACACACTATCATGATTTACATACAGAATGTATGACATATGTATCACCCTATGGCTCCCAGATGGTATGACAGCGAAAAAGTAATGTGTAATCTGGTACAATAATACTGTATTATGTGTAGTTTTTTGTGTTGTTAAACCCATGTTTTTGCAAGAATAGGTTTTACTAAATGGGTATATAATCATATTTTATGGTGTGTGATAATATTTAAATCTCAAAAATCTGTATTCAATGCTTTCAGACAACACTAGTAATGAAAAAGAACGTTTTTTTGTGTTTGTTGGAGTTTGTTGTAGTTTTGTTGGCATTTGTTGGAGTGTGAATAAGCCATTCGTTTAAGAAAAGCACAATAATCTAACATGAATGGACAATGTCCTTATTAACATTATTATCAAAGTTAATACTTTTACATAATCATTTTACTAATATAAAATATATTGTTTATTCCACGTTGGCTAATGCATTAATGATGTGAATGAATAAGATCTTTTCATTATCAACGATGCAAACGGTACTGAAAATGGATTGCAGCATTGATGACACTCTTTAATTTCATCTTTGACTAATAGAAGATCTTCTGACCAGCGCTGGACTGGAAAATAATATTCAGAATCTATAATTAAAAATGAAATAGACACAAAGGATTCTTCGTCTGATATTAATCATATAAAAGCTTGAATGTCACTGAATGAGAAGCCGATCGTGACTGTGAGGCTCTCATCAACTCAACCTTAGACACACACAAAATATCCCAGATGATGAAAGTCTGAGTGAATCTGTGCCTGCTAACTCTGTAGAAGACCCTCAGATGGTTATAATGAACTGTATGTCAAAACAAATGACAACAAAGATGTTTTTTTGTTCCCAGATAAACAGTCGTTTCTATTATGTCCGGTAGAAATAATGTAGTTCTCAAAAGTTCGTTTTTAAAGTGTTTCTGAATGTTTCGAGGCCCGGTTACATAATATGTGCCAGCACAGGTGTATCATATTTGTCCGTATTTTTATCTTAATATGTGAAATATTATTTGCCGAATCGTAGCAGGACATTGCTTAACCCTCTCTCTCCATCCCAGCATCTCTGTTGTGAGTGAAATTTGGAGGAGAGTAAATTGAATTTGGAGTGCTTCCAAAATATCCTTGTGTTTATTTGGCCCGGTCGCAACCTTATAAAGGCCAGTCTGTCCAATTCTGTTGTTCAAAGCAAGCTCTATCCTCTTTTTTCTTCCTTATTTCTACTGTTTTTGAGGTCCTGCGTTTTAACCCCGTGGCTGACCCCTCACAGTGTGTGTGTTTGTGTGCGTCGTGTGGACATATGGTTCTTATGAAATCATCTCGAAGCAATGTATGTGAACATCAACAAAAGAAAATTGCAAAAGCACAATATATTTAACCCAGTTTATAACTATATCACAGCGCTCTATATTGCATTGTCTTTGTTTGCATTGAAGTAGAAAATTAAAGCTAGGCATATTTGGATATTGTAATCAGATTTTATTCGAAGGAATGATAACTTCAAATTCTGTGATAATCAGGTTCTGCAGTCACAGATAAACAGCGCTCCAAAACAAAATATAAGCCAATATTCTTCAATACAGACATTACAAACTAGCTAACAGATCATTACAACTTTGGCATCTGGCACTTCCTGAACAAAGTACAAACAGAGCTTGAAACTCTTAGAAAAGAAGTTTATTAAATATATTATATGAGTTGTTTTATTGAATGATTATTTGATCTGTTTGACTGTAGCGCAGATTGAGTAACAGGGTTGAAGTAAGAAGTCATTTGGGACAAATGTTGGATTTAGTTGTTGATGGACTTAAAATACAGCATCTTTTACTTAAAAAGATACTTTCCCCACAAAAATGTGTATTTTTGTCATTATTTACAATCTTTTTTGTCATTTTCCCGGCTAAATAAAGGATAAAAAAATCAAAGCTGTATGACTTTCTTTCTTTTGCAGATTACAAAAAGAAGATATTTTAAAGAATGCTGGTTATTGAACAACAGTGGTACCCATCAACATGTGTCCATACTATAGAAGTGAATGGGTACTGCTGTTATTCGATTACCAACATCTAAATATATTCTTATGTGTTCTGCAGAAGAACGAAAGTCATGCATGTTTGAAATGACATTAAATGATGAAATAATTTTCATTTTTGGGTGAACTACCCTATAAAGTAATAGTTTGTTTCTCTCAAATTATTATTTTCCTAATACTATAAACTATAATTTTATACAAATTGAAAGGCTCCAGAAAGCACAAACATCTCTCATTCAAGTAATTCAAATGACTCAAATGTGTTATTAAATGTCTTCTGAAGTGAAACGATAGCACTGTGTGAGAGAAAAACTATGTTGAGCTAGTTTAGTAAAATTGCAAATTTAGAGATGTTGTAATAGGTTGCGGTGGGCGGAATACATTCTCTGCTCAGTCAGGTGTCGTCCTCTCTGCGCTGGACACCGAGATAATGTGAATTGGCATTATTTCACAGTTTCATCATTTAAAAACGGACATGTGTCACATACCTGTAAATATAAAGAGATGTGTTCGTATAAATGTTAAGGGAATTTATTTAATGTTTTAATTAGACTTTTACATCATGAAGAAGAAAGTGTTCACATTTTCCATCAATAGAGTTTAGGTTTAAAGTACAGCTGACATTTTAGGGCAGCGTTTCAAGTTGAACTTTTTATCCATTTTAAAAATTTTCCCATTTGATTTTGATCAAACAGTTTTGCATTCTGCACAAATTATGTTATTATTGATCTACTTTTCTATCTTAATCTCTGTCCTATCGCCGTTACAATACAGTGTCTGATGTTAGCTAGAAAGAAAGGAACGTTTTTTTCCCAAAACTGTGAAGGCTGTACATTTGAGGATCTTTTATGCCAAATCCTCACAATGCTTCAGTTTATTTATGATTTGTCTAAGATAGCAAGGCCAGTATCAAAAGATCAAGAGATAATGGGCCTCATTCGTGAAACACGAGCAGAACAAATCATTGTGTAAATTGTTCGTAGTCATTCAGGCCTACATTTGTGGATTCATGAAATAGTTCATATTTTCAAAATGTTAGTTGATACAAAAGCAATATTTCCTTTTTGTGAAACAGACAGGATCTTCAGATGTTAAAGGTTTCTCTATTGCAGAAAAGAACCTTTTAAAGGACTTTTAAGAGTTTATAAACAGCACACTTCACTGTTCATTGTCTCTCACAATGCTTTCAGCTTGACCGTACATTTGCAGTACACATCGCTGCTGTCCTTCTGAAACCTGGTATTCTTTGTATTTGTATTTTTTGACATAAATCATTAATATTAGTCGCAATTTATGTTTGTTACTGGTTTTGCAAATATCTTACTATTAAAAATGTAGTAAAAAGTGCTTCTAAACTTTGACAGATTAGTATTAAATCTTAAAAAATAAAAAAATCCTGCAAAAGAATCTAAGGTTTCGGAAAGACAGCGACGATTTATTGCATGACTTCATACATGATATAGTATATATATATATACAACACAGTCTCATGGGAATTCGTGAAATCCTCACGAACCGTAATCTATTCATTTGTGTTCATCAACACGAATTTCCCCCTTTTTTCGTGTCACCCAGCACCACTTTCCATCAGGTACTTTGATACATGATATCTTTCATATGTATAAATATATATCAACTCAATCTGATGGGAATTCAAACCTATTTTACAAGATGGCTCCTTTGTGTGAATTCCTATTTCCTACGATCACATTGGTATCTTTTGTAACGACATGACTTTTCCCCTGTGATGTTAGGTTTAGGGGCGGGGTTAGGACAGCAATCTTTCATTGCTTTGCCACCTCGTGACACTAACATTAGCTAAATAAGCCTGTGATTTTAGGGTTTGAGTTGATGTAAAGTGTTGGTTAGAAATATATAAATGTACATACACACCTCGTCTGTTTAATGAAAAATTGTTGCGGTGATGACACGAAAAACGGAGGATATTTGTTTTGATGAACACGAATCAATACATTTCGTGAGAATTTCACGAATTCCCGTCAGACTGGGTTGATATATAATAATTGAATATATATTTTTTTACTTATTAATATACATTATATTTTGTTTTTATTGTATTATGAATAATGCGATTACTCCTTGGAATTGCCAATGACCCAATCATTCATGCAGAATGTGGTTATTCATTCTCATGGTTTAAAAAGCCTTATATTCAGATGAAATTACGTTTTTGCAAGCATGTGCAATTGAGATAAATGGGAATGCCAACATACCACAGCATTCTCCAGCTTTCTTCTATAGACATTCTTGATAACATCTGATCCTGTGACACCATAACAATCCTTTTTAACAACTGCATTTCCCTTTTTTAAATCTAGCTGCTCTATTTTTACCTTCTAAACATTTATCATCTCATAAATGTGTTTATTTCCATGAGACGTGTTTTCTAATAGTAGGCAGTGTGCAGTACGTAGCGTGCAGTATGCAGTGGGCTGAAAGCTAGTATTTCGCGTGGGTGCGTGTTTGTGTGTTCGTGAGTAGGAAGAGGAGATCAAGAGAAAGAGAGAGACGCAGACTGGGAAAGACACTATGCCTTCGCTTCGATGTGGTCCCGAACATAAGAGAGCGGAGTAGAGCAACAGTTTGCTGCAGGATTGTCAGAATGCCAACACTACACTGCATAATTTATTTCGGCTGCAGATGGCCATATCCATAGCAACTAATGCTCGCGCTGCTATTTACAGGTGGCAGCTGGATGCTGCGCTGATGAGATTTGGGGTTAGATGCTCTCGCTAGCAGTTATTACAGTGTAAGGAACACAGAAGTGCTTTGACGTGACCGGGAATGTTTTCCTGCTCCTCTGCATCTGAATTTAACATGATGCAGTGAGCAATGCACCGACCACGCTGTCACTGGTTTGCCCTCGAAGGCACAGTCACGGTGCGCATATAATGATCTAGAAGAAATTCAAGTGAGCTTTAGACAATATGAATGAAATACGTGGTGGTGCTCACAATGATTATTTCGAATAATAATGAATTGCGCCCAGTGATATTTGCACATATTTGCATGTGTTCATTTGCACGAGTTCACTAAAGAAATTATGCAAACATAAAAGAATAGCATGATGCAGTTCCCCAGAGCAAACGTTTCTTGATATCAAAATCTTTAACAATCTTGACTTTTGATTGCAGACTTAACAGATATCAGATGTTTAGGAGAAATAATAGAGATAGTAAAGAGAACTCTTCTGAGATTTTGCAGGCGGCAGGTTCTGAGTGATGAAAAGCAGCAGATTTTTGTGAATCTGATGCATTAACATACATTTTACATCTAATGTGTATTCTTGCTGAAAATTAGCATTTGCATTGAAATGAGAGTGTGTTTTTACTGGAAAGCATGGCTGAATTAATCTGACTTGAATAAACAAAAATAATGCATTTTGCACCTGCTTATACGTTCGATCGCCGACATGTTATGAATTAGACGCAGCATTTTGTGTTGAACTGATGGGATAATTCAACTCTAATTCAATATAAATTCTTTGAAATGAATTAACTGAATAAAATCCACACACAAATATACATTTATCTGGTGAATATCTATCTCTTTAAAGCAAATTCATATGAGCCCTGCAGGTTTGTCTCATAAAGCAAACGGTGTTGATTCTGTCTTACTCGTATCATAGTGCCCTTCATATGTCTTGTTTTTACATTCCAAATACCGTAACATTAGCTTTAAGTAAACTCCTCCTACATCTGACTTTTGAATGTCAATGTGATTAGACTCTTAATAGAATAACATGAACACCATGTTTTCTATATCAAAACCTTTATGAAATAATTTAAATTACAGTTCATCACATTATCAATGATCACAATCACATGACTAAATGTGTGAAATTGTTTTACAAAGCCTTACCAAATCACACTTCAACATCAAAACACATTTTAAATGTATTCACATTGAAGGGTTTTTTCAAAACGCTTTGCTTCAGGTAACAAAAACATCTTATTGAGGACACGGCCTGGGACATTGGACTTAGATTTTTTGTGATTACCGCTCAGCATGAATGTGGTCTCTTATAAATACAGTAGGTGTCGGTGACCCAGTATTCCATTCATACTCATTAGTCACTCCTGATTAATTCATTTCCCCATCAACAGTGTGCAATAATAGATGAGTTACAGAGAAAAGAATTGAGCTAGTCAACCGAAAGGACAATAATTCTTAAAAAAAGCTATTCCATCCTGCCCCATTCCAGGAAAATAATGTCATGACAAACATTAGCTGATGGCACCACTTGAATCCTGAACCATTAGCAGAGATGCCAAAAAAGTCAGTGATTATTCATGTGTAATAAAAATCAAGAAATAGTGGAAGAAAGACTGATATTTTAATTTCCCGTAACGTTTTTAAAGACTGTTTAACGCACACAAAGATATTTATATTAAGTTTGATTGTATGTGAAGAACACATACTAGCACTGTAGTGGAGTAGGCGGGGCGAGACCGTGGTTCGAGTCCGGTGAGTAATTGTTAATGAGTGCCAGCTGTGCGCGCACCGGTCTCGAATCACGTAGGAGATTGGGAGCATATAAGAGAACGAGCGACCGGACCGCCGAAGAGAGAGGACCGGGCCCCAACATGTTTGTGTTTGTATTTGTTTTGTTCGCCGGCGGTCGGCCGTGAGGAGCCGCCGGCTGTTATTACTTTATTAAATGTTTAAATGTTTGCCGGTTCCTGTCTCCTTCCTTCCTTTTATTTAACCTTTCTACAAGCACCTTTCAAATGGCTAACAAGTGAACAAATTACTTTATAACATTCTAGTTAAAAACTTCACATTCTCTTATCACACTGTGTACACGACTTTTTCACTTCATATGACTGATACAGGTTGTTTTCCACATTTAAAGAAATTTTGCATGTATAATATTCTATTAAAATGTAATTCATTAATGTCTAATTATGTATTATTAATAAAAACATACTCAGGCATCATGACTTGGGTTGTTTTTTGGAAAACATGAGATTGACATTTTCATATGTTTTAAAAATTTAAAGGCCTTTTTGTAAAAAAAGTAAAAAACAATGTTAAACTTTCAGTAAAAGTTTTGAAATGAATGCCTTTAAACATGTCATACATTGGATTAAATTAATATAAATGTAATTTGTTGATGCTTGTTTTTTTTTTAAGAAAATCATGATTGACATCTTGAAACCAAGATTTTGTGAGAATCACCCAAGTATTCACTTTAAGGTATTTGCAAATAGTTAATTTGCAAGTTAGTATAGAAAACAAAAAATTTAATAAAACCCTTTGTGCAAAAAAAGTTTACACTATATTTAAAAAATGTTGGGTTATTTCAACGCATCGTTGGGTCAAATATGGACATTTTTGGCCCAATGCTGTACAGAAAAAGTCTTGCTGTTCTTTAATAGGTTTGTGTGTCACTCGCCTGCCTTGTCTTAAGAATTAAAATGCGTTTCACTTTCAAATACGACAACTAAAAAGGTTTCGTTGTTTGAACAGCATTGGAAATTTGCATGACTTACCATATTTGGTAAAGCAAACTGTCAAGTGGACACCCGTCAAGAATTGATCTAAACAACTCTGAAAATGCTAAATATGAAAGTCTTTATTTCTTGTAGACGAGATCCCCACCCGAAAGAAAAGCTCTCTTCTGTCCTCAGCCTCCCACTCACCCGCTTGCCAAACTATAAGAGAAGTGGGTTAACCTTCTCGGCCTCGCCTCTCCCACACTTGCAGAAAGATTTCCAGATCTGCTCAGCAGGAGCTCCGAGCGTTTCTTCCGTCTATAAACTTTGTGTTTTGGACTATAGACTTGCTACGGCATTGGATAAATCACACGCTTTTATACAATCTGGCACGCAGATTTTTTCTTAAACAGTCTCCATAATGAGACTAAAGACATGGAAAGGATGAGGTTTATATTTAAAAAAACAATCAGAAATTTGAAAGCAAATCTTTTTTGAAGACATACTCGAGTGATTAAAAGCTCTATAGGCTATTTAAAAATATACTATAATAGATTTGGATGACGCACTCCAGCCTAATGCCAAACACAACCATTAAAGGATCATCACGCTTCTCCTAAATCTGCCCCTCTGACCCGTAACGCTCAGGTTTCAACAAAGACTGATGGGAGATGATCTGCATTAAAACATGACAGTGTCGCTTCAGAGCTGTTATTGTCACAGTTAATGCTATCTGTGCTTCTGCCAAGCGCTGATGGCTCTGTGCCTCTCACCTGCAGCTCTGGAACATTTTCAATACTCACCTCACCAGCCTTGACATCTCATTGTGTTAATGCCATTAGATTCCTGTAAAGAGGATGTATTCTGCACGTGCACGTGTGTGAATCTCACTGAAACTTGCCAAGGTCACATTTCACCTCATCATCTGCTAAATCTAAATGCATACATCTAAATTATTTTGATTATTTGAATATTTAAAATATTATTCCTCGATTTTTTGTCACTTCTGCTTTGCTCAATTAATCACTTTAATTCAGAAATATGTATAAATGTGAGTTACAAAGTCAGTACAGTGCTGCGTATGTATGCATACTTTGCAATGTGAATCACATATTGAACTATTTTTCAATTTTTGTGATAAATATTATAATAATTAAATAATCTGTCAATGGTTCTTTAAAGAATCATGTCTTTCTTACCTTATTTCACCACAAAGAACCTTTTGTGAAACTCTGCTGGACTCGCAGATGAGATCTCTTTAACATCTAGATTATTTCTCCAAGACATTATGCAAATAGAACGTTTGGTGTGTCTCAGATATTTAGGCGGTGACAAATGAATACAGACAGTCATGTTCATGTGCCAATGTTTGACATAACACAGTTTTTTGTTGTAAGAGAATGCATACTTGGCACATGTGAAGCCGTTAACAACCAAAAGGTCAGAGAAAAATCCAGTTTTCCTGCAAACATTGTGAAGTCTTTCTGTGATTTCCTTCCTAATGGCTCCCCATTAATCTAACACGGCGGAGGTCCCGTGTGAAGACCCGCAACAAAATGAACAGAATAGATGAATAACTGTTGGCTGACTTGTTTTGACACCCATCATTCGTTAGTCAGCCGTAATGCGGCCAGTACTGGAAGATTCATGGGTGAGAAGCGAGCGTGACGTATGTGAGCGTGAGGATGCTGAGAGCAGGACCTTTAAGAGTGTCGAACGTTCCGATGAGGTGGCCGGTTCTCCTGAGGTTCTCCTAAACCTGGTGACACAACAATACTTTGCTAATTGGTCCGGCAGGCAGAACAATGAGGTGTAAAGAGAGAGAGAGAGAGAAAGAGAGAGATACTGTTGAAAAGAACAGAAGAAAAGCTGCTGCTGTCACAATTGCGTAATGATACATCCGCATCCTTGGAACTAAAGATGCATTGTGGGATACTTTGCATGCCGAATGCGCCGAACGTGCAAAGAGATTTCTAGCTTTGTAAAGAACGGCACACAAAAGCATCCATAATGTATCGCCCCGAATAACAATGACGGCAAATTATAAAGTGTTTTCCGCAAACCGTGTCATTATGAAAGCCTTTGTTATTTCACAGAAAGAATGCGAGAGTTTTGGATCGAAGGACAAAAGGAGAAAGTAAGCGGCCTTGGCTTTTCAAAGTTATGATCTTAGCTCTGCTAGAACATTCTGAAGACAAGGAAATGTGACATATCAGCTTTATGGTGACATTGTAGAAGTTCACGCTCCGGCGGTCAGCGTTCATTCAGAACCTCCGCACAGCGTGACCCTTTCTACTCGGATAAACTCGCATCTCGCTCGCTTCTCTGAGCTGCGCCGTCTCTTTGCTTTCTCCAGAGAGGGAGGACAGAAATCTGAGGCAAAAGCTGAAGAAGGTTTTCCTGGTTCAGACCCGTTTGACAGTAAGTGAATGTAGCAGGGCCGGCCTTCTCCGAGAAAGCTTTGGGGCTAAAGACAAGAACCGCACGCGCTCGGGAATGATGCATGAGTGAGAATGCCATGGTGGAAAAGTGAGAAGTGATGGACAGAAAACAGGCCGGCCAGCGGCGCGTAGGCAGTCGCTCAGAATCACGCGATGTAGCTCGACCGACACCGTAAATTAAACCCGTGGGAGAAGCCGGCCACGCAGGAGTCCACCGCCGTTATGCAGGAGGAGGAAAGCTTCTCACTCTTCAATTCTAGATAGAATATCTCATGACTCATCCAGCATTCCACCTCAAGTTTACTCAGAGGAAACCAGTGAAGTACACTGCAGAAAAATGACTTCTTGCTAGGTGTCTGTGTCTTGTTTTGTAGTGCAAATATCAAATTTTTCTTAAAGCAAAATACAATTACTTGACAAGAAAGGAGACCAAAGATATTTTGTCATATTTTATGAAAATAATGTCAATTTAAGTGAGGTTATGTTAAAACAAGCATCAAATCTGTCCACGGGGTGAGACAGACACTGAAATCACTTGAGATAAAGGTCAAACTAATTTAAGTTTGTTTTTCTCACCCGTGGACAGATTTTTTGCTTGCTTTGACCATAGACTTATTTATAGAGGTCGTATGAAACGGCTAAAACGAATATTAGTGTTTGTTTTACATTTAATATAATTTGTAAACACAATTCAAGGTTGAAAAACTATGTATTTTCCACACACCGTGCATGTTTGTATCTCCTCTTTGCTCCGCCTCTCTGAAACGCGCTGACTGTTATCAAAACTCATGGCTCTGAAAAGCGAGGTGTGCTCTGATTGGCCAGTTAGCCAGTGTGTAGTGATTGGTGGAATACTGCAAGCGTGTGAGGGAAATGTAGAGCCTCTGACCATATTTGGAACATCAGGTTCCTCTTCAATTGTTCTGACAGTTACACCACCTTACTTGTGTATATATTTAGGCGGTCTTAGTCACGTCAGACCACCAACTGATGTAGATTTGTGGGGGTGTGGCTACACAAAGTGTTTCAGGCATTCTTGTTTTTAAATAGAATGCATCTTTTGTTCCCACACTTTTATTTCTGCAATTTTACGTTTCATTAAACAAGACTAAGTATTTGAGATCACTTTTCTTGTCAAGTAAATTGTATATTGATTTAAGAAGTTTTATATATTTTCACTAAAAACAACACACAAATGCTAAGTAAGAATGTCATGTAGTGTTGTTTCTCTGACATTGCAACTAAAGGAAATCTCTAAAAGCTGTCAAAAAATCTGAACATCTAGATGCCTAAATGATAATAGATGTTGAATCTTCAGGATATCAGATTAATTAAAACATATGTGCACCCAGTGCAACTTGTTATTGATCATAGCTCAGGAGATTTGATCAAGTTCTCAGTTGTGTCTCATTTAAGGCTCATCTTAGTCTCGAGATGTTGCTCCTAAAATTGCATAGAAGAACAAAGACTTTAATTGTTGAAATACATCAATTAGATGTACACTAATGTGGATTTGAGTAAATGTGATGAGAAATGTTTGAGTTGATGTTGAGGTCTTCACTAATATTGACTTTTGACACATGGTTGACTTCCCTTCTCAAAAGGTCAGTACGTTTTTATTTGTATTACTGGAAAGCACGAGAGGGCATCTCTGGAGAAATTGTCCGTAGGGTGTGAGTGCGTGAGTGAGTGAATGAGTGAGTGTGTGTGCCCTGCGATGGGTTGGCACTCCATCCAGGGTGTATCCTGCCTTGATGCCCGATGACTCCTGAGATAGGCGCAGGCTCCCCGTGACCCGAGGTAGTTCGGATAAACGGTAGAGAATGGAATGGAATGGAAAAGCACGAGAGATGTAAATAACTACCTAAAATACGTCAAACAAATAGAAATTAAAAATCCGAAACGCACAGAAAGTCTAACCATAATTTATTTGATTGTACAGTATGTACTATCTCTTTCTTTCCCCCGGTGAGACCTGATCTTTTCTCTCTCTATTCTCTTTGTCTGCTCATTTCATTCCCCGGTCCAGAATCCGATTGCACAGGCCCCAGTCGCTTTCATAATGAATTTCATTTAGCTGGAGCGCTGTCTGTGATCGCTCTGGGATGGATCGCTTCTCCTCGGAGCGTTGTGGCACTCTCCCGGTCAAAAGCTCACCCTGTCTGCGGGTCGGCCCTCGTGCATCACGGCACGCCGGGGTGATCAATCAACATCAGATCAGAGAAGCCCAGTCATAGATCTTGGATTACCTCTACCGGCTGAGAAATGACGGTCAGAAGACGGCTGTGAGCAGGCCGTAGGGCACGGAATCCCTGCGCCAGCTTCGGGTCTCCGGATTATCTCGTTCATTCACCCAACACCATTCCTTTGTCTTCTTTCCTGAGTATCGCCTCTACATTTTTAAAGAGCGGGAGAGTTTAATTATGTTTGTGAATATTGAGACTTCGCTTCACAGAGGAGATTCCAGTGTGATGGCTCATGTGTTCTGAAAGTATTGAAGAAGAAGAAGTGGCAGTGAAGCCGGATGAAAAACAGCATCAGAAAGCTGTCAAACGCGTTCCCGATCTTTCAGCATTTGGGACGACCCGATGAAGCAAGCCTTTGGCCAAGCAGAGCATCTGAATGATAAAAAAAGATGTTTTCTTTCACGGTCAGAAGATGTAGCTGAAATTAGACGTACTGTGGCTGAAAGTGCAAGTAAGCACATCATTACAGATGTACACTGTACCAGCTGTGGCCTTGTTTCAACACACACACAGGATCAAGGAGTAATTCACTTTCAGAATAAATGTTCATGATAACTTACTCACCACCATGTCATTCAAGATGTTTATGTTTTTTGTTCTTTAGTCGAAAAGAAAACATTCCAGGATTTTGAAGGTCAAAAAGACAGTTTCAGTGCAGCTTCAAAGATCTTTAATCCGTATCAGACCACAAATAAAGATCTTATCTAGTGAAACCATCTGGCATTTTCTAAAAAAATGAAATGTGCTTTATAAACACAAATGCTATTCTTGCTCTCTACTGCTCTCTGCTCTCTAAAATTGCATATTGCCATCTTTGTGGGGACATTTTGTCCTCATACCGTAGTGTTTACCTGAGACACACGCGCACACACACACACACACACACATCAGGCATCTCTTTAAACTCAGAAGGACATGCCCAAACAATTGACATTCTGCTGGATTTATTCCAGGTAAATGTCAATGAGCTTGTATGTGGACACATTTCTCTACAGAATAGATGTCATTATTGATATTTTAAAATGCTGGATTTTCAGACCTGCGTGAGTAAACAAAGAGCAAATGGAGCTTTTGCTGAAGTGTCATGTGTGTCTTGAGTGTTTCTCTTGAGAAGAGAGTCAGAAATGTGTTATCAGAGTTTGAGAAGAGATGTCAACAGTGTGTCAAACTGAGCTCACATTTGTCAAAAGTCAATATTAGTGAAGATCTCAATACCAACTCAAACGTTTCTCATCAAATGTACACAAATCTATATGTTACCTCTACAATCTACATTCATGTTACACCTCTTCATGTTCTCTAACAAATGTCCCATTTGTTTCTGTTTTTAGCCAGTTGAGGAGAAACATCTGAAACTTAAATTGATACAGAAACAAAACACAACGGACTTCATCAAATATACTAATACGTTTAAAATAAGTTTAAATCACTAAAATTGTATTAATAAACAAAAAATAAATAACATAAGAATGTATTAATCTTATATAGCAACATAAAACTTAAATTTAAACTATAATAACTCTGGTATCAACAAATTCCCTTTATATTCATTAAAAACAAACATGACACGTATAAAGGCATTCATTTCAAAACTCTTACTGACAGTTTAACACAATTTAAAAATGTTTTTACAAAAAAGGCCTTCAAAATTCTCATGACCTTAACCATTAAAACTGTCAATGTCATGGCATGTTTTGCAAAAATCAGGTGAAGCCATGATGCCTGAGCAGTTTTAATAAGTAATACATAATAAGACATTCATGGATTTAACTTTAACAGAAGAGAATGTAAAATGTCTTTAAATGAAAAGTTCAACTCAAATTGAAAATTGGGTTATTTTTCACCCCCATGACTTAAACATGTTTTAAGACCTCCCGGCGTCTTCGGAACACAAATAAAGATATTTTAGGTGACATCCAAGAGATTTCCAGGCCTCCTCATAGACATCATAGTTATAGATGTTGTCAAGGTCCAGAAAAGTACTAAATACATTGTTAAATTAGTCCATTCTCTTGTAATGGCTCCATTGAATTTTTTTGAAGCGACGAGAATGCTTAATGTGCAAAAACAAACCAAAATAACAACTTAAACTGACATTCTATGGTGTACATTCACGAGAGAACTTTGGCGCATTCGGTTTGTGCACCGAACGCCATTGGAGCATGACAGAGAAGAATATATCCAATAAACTCGTTAGTTGGGTTTTCTTCACATAAATCAAACTTAATGTAAATATCTTTGTTTGTGTTAAAAATAGTCTTTAAAAAAATGTTATGGAGGATAAGAATGTCAGTCATGGACACTTCTTTCTTCCACTTTTTCTTCATTCTTATTACACATGAATATTCTGTAAAAAAAAGTAAAACATCTAGTAGAACATCCAATTGTTTTTTTCACAATAATTAAATTTCACTCTGTGTAAATTACAACATATAATGCACTCAGACAAATCGGGACATGTTACGGTTATGAGAATTTTAGCAGAAAATGCGGTGAAAATACATAAATAATTCATTCCTATGACTAAATTATGTTTCTTCTATAATGTAGAGAACACAATTATCTTTATTGTGATCATTTTTTGTGTTACCAAATTGTATGATTTATAACTCAAATCTTTACTGCCATGATGTTTCAGTGGTTTCATGAGAATAGCCTATCCCATGATGCCACGGGAGCTGATCAATGGTCAAATGTAAAAGTTCATGAAATAAAAATAGCGGAAAACTTTTAGGCTGGCAGATACCCGTTTTTCAAATGTGAGATGAGATAAATTAATTTAAATGAGTATCAAACTCACTTTTTTAAGGGTCAATGGGTAGGTACTTATTCAAAATCAGTATGTACTGTCACAGAGTGAGATTTCAGACGCATTTTTTGTCTTTTGCCAGTATAAATACCTAGCAACCATATACTAACCTCATGGAAACCAGTCCTAGCATTATTGTGACGAGTTTTGCATGAGTATGCACTAATGACCAAATTCTTAAAAAAAAAAAAAATCTAAACACAGCACCATCCTTTTTCAGTTCCGTTGAATGTTCATTATTGGAAAACAGCTTTACAAAATCCATTCAAATGTTTAACTTTCCAGGTCCCAAGAGCTGTGACCGCTGATGGCCAATATAAAAGCCACCAGCATCAGAAGCACCTGCCTCCACAGCAAACCTCATAAAAGACCCTCGGCATAATGTTCTGCCCTCCTATGATCTTCATAACCCGCGCACCAGCACTTCAGCACAGAGCTATTCCTTATTCTCTTCTTGAACTTGATGGCTCTCAAAAAGCCATCTAAGGCCTTCACATGAGTCCTGTGAAATGAGGTTGGCTTCTTTTGTGGAAAACAGCTCGCAGCGGTGGACTTGAGTGGGGAAAGCCGACAGAAACCTCACAAACCAGCAGGCGTTAATGATTCTGACATTCATTGCAAACAGAATGCTGGGTGAAACTTCCAGAGGCAGGACCGTCCTTAAGAGAAGCTCAAGTTGTTGAGGTGACTCAACATATGTAAGCAATGCTCTACCACAAATAACACATCTGAAAATAAAATATCAGAATACACAATGAAAGCATTTACAGCACCAACTCATTCAACACAATACCTGCACTTCAGATCTTCATGAGCATACCTCGAAAGAAACAATCAGTTTGTCCTTGCTGAACAATTCATTGATTCATTGGTCATCAAGGATCAAACCCAAGTCCTTTGAATCCCATTACTGCTGGGATTGTTAGGGGAAAAAATAGCAAAAATCAATCAATGAGGCCTTTAATCAGAGTGCAAAGGGAACAAACACACCTTGGAGGAGCGTAGACCCGTAATGCTCATGAGTTTGTCTCGGTCTCATTCACCATCTGTCTGTCCAAGAGTAAACCATGTCTTTAGATCAAAGTTCCTTATTTTAAATCATAAATCATAAATCATTTACATTTACATTTACATTTAGGCATTTGGCAGATGCTTTTATCCAAAGTGACTTACATTGCTTTATCCTATACATTTTACATAGGTATTTGCAATCCCCTGGGATCGAACCCCCTATACCTTGCGTTGTCAACGCAATGCTCTTACCACTGAGCTACAGGAAAGCTTGATGTATGTTGGTTTGATATGTCTGTAATCCAGCACACTCGTCAAATCTTTTTTTCAGCGTGATTGAATCTTCAGCTCCATTTTAAGCATTGCCTGAAATAACCTGATCAAAAAAAAGGTTTGAAATTGATGAAACTCTTAGTACTGCTGGGATAACATTGGTATATTTTATAAGGTCTTAAGGTCAGTATTATTATTTTTAAGCTTAGAAGATAATTTATTTTGACGCATAAAGAAAATGATTATAAAAGCATACAGTACTAAAAATGCATAAGATCATGAATTAAAACTAAACGTTTCACAGTGTACATTTCAAAAACGAACAAACCTAACCCTTGGGTTAAATTAACTGGGAAATGTTTATATTTCACCCAACCATGGGTAAAAACTCAGCATATTCTGTTGAAGCTCAAATTTAAATAATTATTTAAGTTCATTTATTACTCAACTGTTAGGTTTGTCTATTTTTGACCCCATGATGGGTAGATATAACGCATTATTTTTAGAGTCCAAACACTTTTGGGTCATTACAAAATCTTGATTTATAAAAACTTGATTGTAGAGTATTTTTTAAATACTATGTTGGAAAAAAATGCTGGATTTGTTTTCAACCCGTTGTTTGGTAAAAATGGACTAAACCAACTTTAGGGTTATAAATTAACCAATTGATGTCACCCAGTAGCCCAGCATTTTAGTGTTTGTAGACCCCCAATACATAAAATACAGTTTACTTTCTTGCTTTTTAAATACAAAATATATATTATATATAAACATGTTACGAGCAAGGCAGGACGAGAGATTTGAGGGAACGATGTGAGACCGGTGTAACGTGCAGGTGATACTCATTATCAAATGGGTCACCGGCCTCACATTGTTCCTTCACGGCTCTCTTCCCGCTTGCTCGTTACAATACACTATAAAAATATAAACAGATTAGATAATTCTTCTTGTATCTGTTAATTCAAACTGAAAGCATTTTAATGAAATATTCTTCTGATTACAGAAGAAAACATTACGTACATCATAAACATCATTCTTAAAAAGACTAGTTTAGAAGCTGCCTTCATTTTTTGCTTTAGAAAATTCATTTAACTTATATTAATACATTAGACTGACTTTAAAAATCTAGTTTTATTTTGTATAACTTAGAAATTTAAGTGACATGTAAAGCAAATTTGATGAAGTCAGCTTTTGAGCTAGATTTTTTAGGCTGAATTTTGCACAGCATAGTGTAACCTTGGCCCACTTGAGACTATCTCTGCAAACTCTAAAACCTCAGGTGCAGAACTGATGTTATAATGCACCGTGTTATCTCTGGGCCTCCGCCAGGCGTGTTTTTTAAAAATGCCATCCTTTGAGTTCTGAACGTGCCACACCAGCATGTAGGCCAGGTAATGTGATTGAATGTGTTTATTTACTGCATAACAGACCAATTATATTTCCTCAGGTGAAAGAAGTGACTGTAAAACTCTGCTACCATTGAAGAATGAGGGACCTCTTAAAAAATCTACAAGAACTGCCCGTGAGAGAGAGAGAGAGAGAGAGAGAAAGATGGAGAAAGTTTCTTGTTCTAGCAGGAGGTGACGGGACTTAATTTGTTCAGGTGGAAAATCAGGAAACCACAGTATTGTACAATATTGAAGCAATGCTTATAGAACAGAATCTCGGATGACAATGTAATTAATGGCATGATTTCAGAAAAGAGGATGTTACAGCTGTGGATATTTGCTTACTGATGATCTGATCCTTTTAATCCAACACCATGAGATGATGTAGTTAAGCAGACCTTTGGGTTTGATTCAGAACTTTGATTTATTTTCTATTTATCAACCCAGAAAATCAACGTTTGGAGACACGTATATAAAGTTAAAAAATGACTTGTCCTCGCTTGTGAGTTCACAGTTTGTTGTCTTATCAAATCAGAGTGTGTTTCAACAGTGATGATGAAAACGTTGCCTTAAGAGTATGACCTATATTTTCACATCAAAGGAAAATCAAAACAGCAGTGAAATACTGTCTCCGACATGCCAGTTTCAACATTCTGATGCAAACAGAGTTATTTGTATATACCTTACACCCACACTTGTTAAATAAACCTTAAAACACTTTGTGTTGGTCTTCAGTGACCACTGTGCATAAATTACCAAGTATTAGCTCATCTGGGTCATTCCTAATATGCAAAACATTTTCTCGTCCCCATCATGTCCACAATGGGTTACAGGAATAAATTCAAAGAAAGATCGAGCATCTGTTTAAACCACAATGTGTGTTATAATGGTAACGCTTTAGAATATTGTTTCTTACTTAATGTGTAACTAAGAAGGAGTTACTGCAGAACTAAGAGGTAATTCCTCATTAATACTGACATCTGCTCTATTAACTACTGAGGAAGATGTGTTAACTAATCAGTATGGAGGAACATTTTATCATTTTGTTAAGTGACAAATAACTAATCAATAGCTTTCGAATTCACTCATTCCTCCTTAAGAACTTCTGTTAAATTCAGATTCTAATTCAGATTCTACATAAATAACTGTGAAGTAACTCATATACACTTTTGAACATCACAATAATCAAGCAGTGGACATTTCTTCTTATTTACTATTGCTAGTACTACTATTCTTCTTATTTACTTATTTACTATTTACTATTCACATTTATACTCAATGGCAACGTGATGTATACTGTGGAGAACACACATATTGTACTTGAAGATCATAAACCTATTTAATGTAAGTGGCTAATCATGACAAGGCAATTGGAGTGGGGGAGTTGATTTCTGGTTATTGAAAACGAAATACAATTTGTTATAATGACTCTTTTGGAGTACAAGAATTCCATAAAATTCATATTACATTACTATACTAGCAGTAGCAATAGTGGCAATAGTAGTGCATTTCCATAATAGTAGTACTAGCAATAGTAAATAAGAAGAAATGTCCACTGCTTGATTATTGTGATGTTTAATTATGTATATGAGTTACTTCACAGTTATTTATGTAGAATCTGAATTAGTAGATAACTAACAGAAGTTCTTAAGGAGGAATGAGTGAATTCGAAGGCTATTGATTAGTTATTTGTCACTTAACAAACTGATCAAATGTTCATCCATACTGATTAGTTAACACATCTTCCTCAGTAGTTAATAGAGCAGATGTCAGTATTAATGAGGAATTACCTCTTAGTTCTGCAGTAACTCCTTCTTAGTTACACATTACACAAGTGTTACCATTAAAACGATTTACCTGGTTTACTTTTATCCAAAGCGAGTGAGGAAAACAACAAAGGGATTTAAAGGGATATGAAACAAAAATTGGGAATTAAAGTAGAACTAACTTATGTGATTTCCGTCTTCAAAAACTTTAAATAATATGCATAAAATGTCAACAAAAAACAGATCCTTAGCGACATCATTTTGCCGACACAAACATCAGTGAGTGCGTTTTTTCTTTTTTATGGTCATTCTGTGATGTTTTTTATCTAACTGTCAAACATAACGACCAGTGTGGGTAAATGATAGAAATCAAGATATCGCGGTATTAAAATATATAGATAAAAAGATATCTGCCTGTGTGTCCGACAAAATGTTGTATATTCAGTAACAGTAAACTTCTGCTGTATCAGATATTAGTAACACACCATTTCTGCTGATATTTTGTCAGATAAATGCTCTGGTGGACACACAAGCTTAAGTTTAAAAAGAATGTATCAAAATCAACATTCATCTGAATTCCTTAATGAGCATGTTACATGTGTAGCCTAAATAATAAAATGTTCCCCTGCTGAAAAACGTAGAAAGCATCATAGAAATGCTATGGGTATAATGGATATAATAGGAACTGTATTAGTTTGAATGGTGTATGTGTGTCTGCAGTCAAGTCACATGTCATTTATTTTCTAGCCCTTTCTACAATTAGCATTGTGTCAATAATAAGATTCTACTAGTACAATATTATGTTGGGTTTTATTCCTGCGATGTTATCACCATTAAATCCAATAGAACACAACTAAATTGTTTTAATGGAAACAGTGGATGGTTCATAACAGTATTTGTAATAGAAATCTATTTAATATGTGAAGTTTCCCCCTATGAAAATAAATCATGGTTTTACCATAGTATTTGTAGAACAACCACAGAAACTACCAATTCAACAGTATCTCACTTAACAAAACAATGGTGAGACAAAAAGTATCACCAATGACAATGTTAATTCACCCTAAATCACAAATTTACCATAGTAAAACTATACTTTATCTTCATAAGCAGGATCCGAACATATTTTGGGCAGTTTTGTATAATGACAGTCTTCTGTTAGTCCGATGTTCTGCCTAACAGGAATGACCCGACCACATCTGAAACCTATCCAGAATCCATCCGGCGCTGTATCTGTGCCCTCAGCATTGAATTAATTCAATAACACCATAAATCTCCGTACGTCTGTAAGCTTGTGTCGTTCAGATGGTGCTCATCCTGTAATGACGTTCAAGACGTATAACCCCAAGAGTTTCAACATTCAACATCATAGCATTGAACAGAGGATGATGATGAGAAACAAAACAGAATCTACCCGCTGTAGCTTTACTCAACCTCCACCACATTTTATTTAACAAAATAGAAGCAGATCAAATGTAGCAAAGCATAGAAATGTTACTCTGAGACAAACCGTCAGGGAAATGGACCAAATAAAGTAGATAGAAGCCAGAATGTGGTACAGTCTTTCACAGTGGAGTGACAAATAATCACCATTCAACGCAGGGCGAGAAAGAAAGAGAGAGAAATGCTTGGAAATGATGGACAGCCGTAACCGGTATAACAGAAATAACAGACCCCAAGGTCACCCTTCAATTTTGGTGGGGGGAGGGGGGGGCACTGATGCATTTTTCCTTTCTTTGCGTATATATGTGCAGCATGAGTCACAACACACATCTCTCCGACATCCCTGAGTCTACATTAGAGTAAACCATTGCCACATGACAGCAACTCCATCGGGACGTCGTCGAATTGAGGTTCTACCAACATGTGCAACCTAAATCAAACCGACAGGTGAGAGAGAAAATCATTTCCACCGCACGTGTTTTCCACACTTTCCACAGGAAACGGCATTTGAATATTCGATGGACATTTCACAAGCTCGCTGTTGTGTTATTCAGTAAACTCAATTGAAAGCATCAGCCAACATCTTTGATCTTAAAACAATGTAAAAACAAACAAAGGTTTCTTCATGAGCGTGGCCGCTTGGTCCATTATTTGAGCGTGTTTTCTGTTCGCGTTGTTTGCTCGTGAAATCATTACAGAGGAACCTCAGAGAATATCAAGAGTGACATTTAAAATAATGCACTGCACCGCGACATACATCTTGTTTGTAAAAATGGCATTTTGGAAACGCTGTGCAACTCGTTTCCTGTACATTTGTACCGACTGCGAACTCTATCCAAGCCATCACAGTGACTCGCTTAGGCTTACTAATGTTGATCATGTCTAAGCAAGTCTTGCTTGGCCTACACAAATTGATGAACTTCACCTCCCAGCATGATTTTCAGAGGCTCGAGAGACAACAGCGACATCTAGAGGCAATGTTTTCTCACATATGTACACCGTATCAAGTACCAAAGCTTTCCAGTTCCCTTCTCATATTTGGACAAAATAGATGGCTTTACAAAAGCTCACAATACTTACAGTGAATAATAATAGGCTGCTTTTGTGAAGGAATACTTCATTTCCCTTAAAAACAACGATCATAATAAATTAAAATAAAGGCATCTTAGTTTATGCGCACCCTGCGACCCATCGGACTCAAACTAAATCCTCTCAATTGAACATTCGGGAAAACATGCCATTCAAAATCTCCTCGACACACAAGATGATGAACCACTGGAGCTGCATTGAGTTTTCTCAGCATAAGCACGTCTGTGCCTCCGATCGCTTGTGCGCATCCCAAAGATGTCTACAGTTGGCACACTGTAAGATAAACACATTTTACATTCATAAAGGAGATGACTGGGCAGATAGCGGCAGAAATCTGCTCAGGAAAAAAAAGGTATAAATTATCCCCAAATCAACTGATAAAACAGAAAATTACATGCATCTGCACCTGCACCTGCGCGCGCCTGTCTGCCTCCGAGAAGTAAAACGGCAAATACAAATCTAACCGACCAAAAAAATAATAAAAGAAGAAATGGCACTTTTAATATAGTCATATATAGTTTTATATTTATATATATTGATAACACGAAAGAAGGGTCGCGTCGGCTTCCTTGATACTATGGTAATGGTTCCCAGTGTGTGTTGAGACCATGCGAATCATGCAGATATATTACAGTCCCTTATTTACATTACATTCATGCGCTCGTGCACCTTTTCACGTCCTCTTGTCATCACGTTTGCAGTCTGAACAGGTAGGAAAAATACAGGGGGAAAGGGGGGTCTATACATATATATTTATATATATATATATATATATAACTGTGGGCCCCACCGCAGTGTTTCATGGACGCTGGACTCAACAGAAGCGAAGAAAAAATAGGATATTTTCCCACAGAGGCTGAATGTTTATAGTTGGCTTTCCATTGTCACTGCCACGCACGCAACGCATGTATTTATGGATCTGTCTGTGTTTTTGCGCACGGTGAGCATCATTTGTCGGAGAGGGGGTGCGAGCCACAGTCGTAACCTCTTTGAGGACCGTCCGCGTGATAAGTTCCACTGTGCCAATAGGACGAGTCGCAAACTGTCTGTAAAGAATTGATCTCTGACGCAGAAGAGTTCCCATCTCTCCGTTTCGATCTCTTGCGATTGCGCAGAATAAAGACGAGCATTCCGACCACGGTGAAGGCAGATGTCACGAAAACCAATAGTAGACCGGGCACGAGCACCGATATGGACACTCTGCTCGGCTCCAGATAGGAGTTGGGGCGCGTGCCCGTGTCTGCTGGGAAAGTGCTGTTTTTGGAGAGGGAGGTGGGGGAGATTTTTTCGTTGAGCTCAGGGCACATCAAATCGTTTCTGATGCGTCGGAAATCCCGTTTCCAGAAGCTCTCGGGGGATTCGCATTTCAGGTCGCTCACGATGACATCTGCTCCGAGCTTGTCTGTCCATTGTTTGAAGGGGACGATTTTGCACGAGCATTCCCACGGGTTTCCGTGCAAATCGATCTGGATAATTGAGTTCAGCTGATCTAAGACACCCTGCAGCGGCAGATGTGTGAAATAATTGTTGTGCAAGCTTATTTTCGACAAAGAAACCCCCAAGAAGGCATCCACGGGGAGAGATTTGAGCAAGTTGTTATTTAAGAAGAGCACCCTTAAACTGGGCATGGGGCTAAAGGTGCCCGGCATGACAAGCTGTATGTCGTTATATTCCAAACTGAGATATTCCAGGTTTTGAAGTCCAACGAACATCTCTGCCATTAGCATATCCAAGTAGTTTTTGTCCATGTAAAGCCATCTCAGCTCGGTCAGATTGTGAAAAGTGCCGTTGTCGATCACTTTGATGTTATTCCCCCCCAGGTCGAGCAGATTCAAGCTGTGATAGCCTCTAAGCTGGTTCCTTTTAACGCTATGAATGTTGTTGTCGCGCAGATTTAACTCGTGCGCGCCCAGCGGTTTGGGTCTGAGATTACCCACGCTCTCAATTTTTTTGCCCTCGCAGTTAACCCCGAGACCTTGCCTGGTTCCGATTAGTTTACAACTACACGACTGAGGACAGGTCGCATTGGACGGCAGGTCTCTGTCCACTGCCCCTGTTGTCATCGCCGTGGGCTTGGTTTTTAGTTGCCAATTCTCCCTCGCTTTCGGACGCCCCTTGTTGCGGCCTCCCCCAGTGCTGTGGGGCTCCGTTACCCCGCCGGTGGTTTTAAAGGGCGTGGGACGGGGGCCACGATCTGTGCTCTCGTCCTGGGTGGGCGGCGCAGCCAAACTTGTATCCATGCCGTTCTTTGAAGGGCACAGCTCCGTCTCGGCTGTTTCGTTTAAGTCGTTCCCCTGCAGTCGAGTGGGTGCCTCGCAAATGACCCTTCCGATGAGCGCGTTCTGCGGGATGTTCTCCAGCCATTCCTTCAGGGAAACCAGGTCGCAGTTACAATCCCACGGGTTGTCCTCCAGCAGAACCTCCACGATCCCAGGTATCTGCTCTAGAATGCCCTCGTACGGCAACGTTTTGATTCGGTTCCCCCTCAGGTCGAGATGCGTTATGGGGACGTTTTGAAACACGTTAATGGGAAGCGCGCTAATGAGGTTGTCGTTTAAGATTAAAACTTCGAGCTTACTCAGGTCCCTGAACACCGACGGGTCGATGTCCCTCAGCAGGTTGAAGTCGGCTTGAAGGTACTCCAGGTCGTCTAAACCGAGGAACGTACTCTTTTTAAAAGAGCGTATCTTATTGTTATTGATGTGCAGCCGTTTGACTAGCTGCAGTCCCAGGAAAGCGCCCGGCACGATGTCGTGCAAGCCGTTGTTCTCCAAATGCAAGCTAACGGCATTGTAAAAGTTAGCGAACTCGTTCGGGAACAGCCTGGACAGAGAATTCCCATGAAGCAGTAGGTGATAAAACTGAGAGCTCGGACCCGTCAAATGGTGCAGATTGGTTAGGCTTTTTTTCTCGCAGTCAATGTGCAAATCGCCTTCGACTGCGTTGCAAGAGCAGAGCTGCTCCTTACACACGTCCCTTGTAACATTTCCAATAGCTACACAAAGAGCCGCCTTCAGCAACACAATCCAAAGCAGCATTTTCAATACGCCAAAATCATCCCCGACATCAAGACATGAATACGATCGGCGACAGGGGAAGAAGCGAGATCTGTCTCCAGTCTAAAGAAGCAGAGGGCACTCTGTGATCACATCCGTGCTATGCCCTGACGGAGACTGAGAAAAATCGACCTCTTTTTCATCGCGTCCCCATCTCGTGCTATCCGCGAAACAGTCTCAAAACATCCTCAACTCAATGATTCGTCGTTGCGCGATAGAAATGAAAACTGACCTTGTGCGTTTCACATGTCCGCGGAGCGCGCGGGAGCTGTTCTTTCTCCCGTGGTGCTGAAATCACAAACCGCACCGACGCCGTCAGATAAATCCGTGCATCTTACATCCTCAGTTTCCCTTCCACGGGCTCGCGTTGAACGCTTTCCGGTCACGAAGACGGTCGCTGTGAGAGTCTGCACTTTTCGGCTCGGTCCTCGCTGGTAGATCTAACACCCTCTGCTGAGCTACACAGGCAAAACCCCATCGGATGAGGGAATGCTCGCTCGCGAGGGAAAAAAGGGCTGTCCGCGTAAAGTGTTGGAAATGATTCCGAAGGGTTTAGATTCGATTCATTTCAGGAGACCTTTCGGTTTTAGTCCGTGCATGGTTGTTACATCCACTCCGTTCTGCGTTTACCTCCGTCCGCAGATGGAAACGTCTTCAAAGTAGACAGCACGGCGCATTCTCACAGTCTTCCGACACGATATTCCCGTTTACGCGCATTTTGGCGACGGGGAAAGTAGTCCACACAGCACAGGTGTCGAGCTTGTTTCCCTTTTTCCTCTGCGAGCGTGTGTGTGTGTGTGTGTGTGTGTGTGTGTGTGCGTGGAGGGGGAACTGCAGTTGAATGCGGTAAAATAATTAACCACTCGACGTGCATGCAACAGTGCAGCCGGTGCGCTGAGCCTTCCTCACATACTGTCACAACAAACACTGCGTCAAGACTATAGAAAGTATGCGCACACGGGCTATACGTCACAACCCTTTCAAGAAACGGCATTTAGAAATAAATGCATTTCAGTGGGTATTCCCCTCATATCAGCGCGCGTTGTTTTATTCGCCCGTGCGTGCCATTGAAACATCAACGCTTACTTAGTAAACTCGTGCGCGCCGATTGAAGTTCGACACACGGAGTATGCAACTACATTTCATTTATTATGCCAATGGATTTTTTGTTTCGACAACCCACGATTTCTGAGCATATTAACAGGGTTCTTCAAGAGACTGGTTTGTGAGAACATGCGGATACTGGCTCGGGTCTGTATCTGGTACACGCATCTGTTAAGCTCATCGGTGAGAGATATTTCTTCTAAATAGTCACTTGCTCGGTTCTGTAAAACAAATGGAAGCACAAGCTTTACAGCCATTTCCCTTATCCTCGTTTTGTTTCTGCTATCTTTAGCTGTACTGTATAAAAACTGCCTCAGTATGTCTCCGGTGCGCCCTAGAGTAATAAATCAATAAATCACGAGTCTGCATTTAAAGGTGAGAGATAATGCGAGCAAAGTGTTTGCTCATTTCTTAGGAGCAGAAGTGTAAAGGCAATTATGATCACTGATTGTTTATGTCAGCAGTCTCATAGCCCCTGGAAGCTGAAAAATAAAGTCACCCTAGTGCAAACTACATCTACTTTCTCTTCATTATCAATACACGTGCACAAACTGCATTCACTTTGTGATTTAACATTTGCGGTGCGTGCACTCTATAGACCTGAAATATAACCTTTATACATGTGAAATTGTTTCACAGGTTAATTTCTTTTAATTCGTTCCCGCATATAAACTAGTTTTTTTACACATTTAGGTAAAGTTGATTTGAAATCGCATATTTTCGGTCCTTAACCTGGATTTCTCGAGACGTCTTTGTTTAGGAGATGGACATGTGACTCATGCACATAAACAAGCGGTCAGTTGTCAGTCTGACCTTCTGGTGTAAATTTAAAAGCAACGGAGACAAATCAATATGCATCATTTGGAGCATTAGATAAACACGAGACACACACGTTCAGTTCCTCGCATCACAGACTCATCTAGTATCTTTTTAAAAAGCCATTGTCTAATTAAGTTGTTTACCACCCGAGCTGTTGCCAGTTAAATGCCAGCCCTCATTGGTATTACAGACACACGTGTTGAGAAAATTGCGTTTGAAAACCAAAGTATGTGAGGATGTTGTTTCATTTTAAATTTCTAAAAATGCTTTTATTAATCCCCTTATTAAGAATCCAAATCAGGCCAAGCTCTTATTACTCATAAAACACAGTTTGTGTGAAATAATAACACTAATTAAAATAATCATAATTTCACACTGAAAAAAAATGCTCACACAACATGCACACCAAATCTTTAACGCATCTTTATGAGTTAAGATGTAAGTTTTTAAAGATGGACGTCGCTTTTGGCCACTATTGCGTGTGAGCGCGTCAGAAGCAGTGGTCCTAAATGTTGCTCCTCCACATGGAATCGTGCAGTGCGGCAGTCTGACGTGCTGTTTGTTGTTGATGTTATGTCAATAGATTGTGGATGTTTTCAGGTCAAAACAATGCAAGCAGTTCAGCGTCTTCAAACCCGTTTGAGCCACCGGTCTAGACGCCGCAGTCTTTACCCTCAAAAATCCAATTTGTGAAGGACTGTTGCATACTTCACATTAAGTACCAAAGAAACATTTCTATTTTCTGGAAAGCAGAGAATGTTACCAGATCACTCGAGTTAAAAGCGTGGCAGGGGTTTTGCTGGGTTTGTTGGAACAATTGAGTTGTATCACCATCAGTTTTTAGATAATCTGACTCTATGTTAATCATTAAATATGTTAATGATGGAAGTAATATTTCACGATTGGTTTGTTATTGAAGTTGCAGTCATGCTAATGAAGGTTTTAACACTTCAAGTGTACTATTAAGGAAACAAGTGTTTTTGTTATGTTCATTATGTATTTTATTATTTTTATATTTTATTTATTATTATTATATTATTATATTTTGATTAATTAATCTATATATTTTATGTTTATCTAATTTATTTATTTATGTATTTTTTTTATTTAAAAAAAATGATAATTTATTATTTATAGTATGGCCAGTAAAATGGTGTTTCAGGGAAGTATTGCTTTCCTCAAGTTGAAGCAATAATCCGAAAGACTTCCTATTATACATTTTTTTGAGTTATGTTCTGTTGACACAGATTTGACGTGACATTGTGGCTGAAGTGCTGTGATGAAGTGCTGTGGCGGAAGACATTTTGAGAGAGAGGATTTGTTAGAATACATTCTGTTCTCTCCAGTTTGATCTGTGGTGAAGATGACATTTCCATAGAGTAAAATGAGTGACAACCAGGGATAGTTCAGATCACGTCTTACCTGTCTGATAAAACTCTATAAGAAATATTTTTGAAATATTGAGGCTTTTTCGTAAACATGGCAGGTGTTTATTTCTTCTTTTCCAGAATTATTACTCCAAACACCTAAAGTTAAAGTCAACAAGACACACACTTTTAGTTATACTAAAGAACCTAATTTAGGTGGAACAGCAACAAAAGAAATATCCTCCATACAGTAAATAAAAACCAATGGAATAAGATTATGCATCAACAATCATTAGGGCGTTCTGTGTCTCTTTCAAATAAGTTACACGTGGCTAAATAGCATTCTTACTCTTCATAAATGTCAAAGATCTAAAAAACAACTCCTAGTTATTGGCTCTTCTTCAATTTAGCTTTGTAAATTATTTTACAGGATGACTATGCAGTTTGACCATTATATTTGTTCTCTCTGACCGTCTCAAATACATTCTTAAAAGAGCAAAGAGGTTTGACCTTGTGTACAGGTCAAGGGTCAGCTCGGGGTAAGTCTGTGAAGGAGTCCTCAATCTTCATTCATTAGTCTGTTTGTATTTGCAGTTTGACACCAAAGAGTCTCCACACCTTTGTGAGGACAAATAATCTGGATTTGAGTAAGTATGATGAGAAACATTCGAGTCATTTTGATTTCAGACATGACACATCTGAGCTCAGTTTGACACATCTTTGACATCTCTTCTCAAACTCTAATGACAGACACATTTGTCACATTCTGACATTCTTTTTCTCAGGAGGAATATCTGAGAACACATGAGACCTACATTTAATCTCATTGATGAATATAACTGAGACATGAAAGAGATCTCATGTGTGTTTTTTTCCCGTTCGTGTAGAATCGATCTGTGCTGTTGGTGTCCTGAGGTGCTCTCTGTGGTGCTGAACAAGACGAAGGCACAAGATGATGATGGCTGGTATGAGTAAGGCACCAAGAGCAATGTTTTCCCCCTGTTTTTAATTCATTAATTTAGTTTAGAAAGATTACTCGTATAAATAAATTCAAAATAAACACAATAACGAATATTTCAAGAGTTCAGATTCAAAACCCTCTAAATCAGATAAGTTTTTGTTAAAATTAGTTTTTTATCATTTAGCATTCAATAGACATCGTAATCTCATTTTTGATGGTGGTGGACGGACCCTTTTAGAGGGTTTTGCATCTGCAGTCATTTTGGTTCCCCAAGAATGGGCTCAAAATGTTGAATGCACCCTCTTTTGTAAGCCCTTTATGAACACTAATCTGCTAAAACAAGCAAATGTTCCACTAAAACTGCAAAATAAATCTCTTTCTAGCTAAAAGTCATGAACTGTTTGCAGTCTTTCTTTAAGTGTCGACCTAAATCATTCACATGACTCATTTGCTCAATGATATCCACAGAATGACAGTGTCGGTGGGTTGTGTGTATTTTTTAGCCGTGTCATACATAAAACTGTAAATGTGGGAAGAAAGATGAAAGGTGACTCAAAGGAGCATAACGCTTTCTTCCATCGGCCATGTGTTCAGGTCTTTGTGTAACTTTGTGCTTTGGTGTCGGGTGAAAAAAGTGTTTTTGAAATAGAGGCGCTGCTGTAAAGTTCTGCTTTGTGAAACTCCTGAAGAGTTTTTCTTCAGTCTGGGTCAAGCTTTTCTGACCGATGACCTGCAGTTTGGTTAGCAAGTATTTGGCTTCCTTGAAATTCTATTAGTGGCCTTTAATAAAGACAGAGAGAGAGAGAGAGAGAGAGAGAGAGAGAGGAAAGAAGGAAAGGAAGGAAACTTTCTATAGGAGGACAAAAAGAACCTACAGTACTTTTTAAATGTCTCTCGCTCTGTGTTTAAGTTGAAAATACATTTCTGAGATGTAGCGGCTGCATATCTGCAAAAATTAACTTCCAGTATACTTTTTACTATGTACATTTATAATATTTTATAATTACCCCAAAATGAAATTCTTTCAACACACAACATTGAACCCCATTGACCTCCATTGTATGAAGTCACAATTTCTTAAAATATCTTCTTTTTTGTTCCAGTGAAGAAATCGACACATATGAGTTTTATGATGAATAAACAATGATAACATGCAAATGGCCTACATACAGTATGTGTTTGTGTGCTTTGATAACCTCACAGAGCACACAAATCCTGTTCAATCTTATTGACAAGACATCTTGACGTGAATAATATTCGTTCATGTTGTGTGTGCCGGCTCTTATCAGCACTTCAAAAACCGGACAGCTTGAATTTTAATGAATTTCACCCCAAGGTTGTTTCTACATTTTAGAAAGCAAAACCTCACCGACTTCAGCTTTGCCTTGATAACGCTGCCAAGATGCTACGTACCTATAAAACAGAGACGGCGAGCGTCAGTTGATGGTGTCATTGAGTCGTGAGGAGGCTCTTGAAGTCTTTTAGAGTCATGCCTCTCTAATCAGATCTGTGCCCTTGGCAATCAAAAGCTCTGATGTGAGTGTAGGAAAGAACACATGCTACTTTAGCCCCTGCTGAGCCTCTTTACCACACCTAAGGATATCCAGATATGCTCATCAAGACCATGCAGTAAACAACTAAAAACGCCTTCAATTTTTATTGTAGAGGTGCTTTAAAATGCAGCTTTTTCTCCAACTTGAGCAAGTTTTACTCTTTTCTTAAACCCTTAACCCAGGTCCACATTAATCCAAATACGTTTGGGATAAATATTCCTCAGAGCTTTGGCCTTTTGTGTACATAGAAAGAGTGTCCGGTGAAAACAAAGCGTTTTTAAAAGCAGACAGCACAGAGCTATCATTAGTTATTATCAAACTTACACTTATGTTTGCTTAGATATTTCTGTCGAGGTTGTCTTGTTGATGTGATATGTCCTGAATAACATCTTGGTGAAGCCAAGTCTTAAAGTCACCCAAAATTGAAAAAGTTGTCTTCATTAATTTACTATCACATGGTTAAAATCTTTAAGTGACTCTTTCTTCAGTGCAACACAAATGAAGATACTTTGAGAATTTTTTCTCGGAAGTCAATTGGGTTTAGTGTGGTAACCAACATTCTTCGAAATATCTTCTTTTGTGTTCCGCTGAAGAAAGTCAAGCATGTTTGGAATGACCGGAGGAAGACTAAATGAACTATCGTTTTGATTGTACAGTTGGCCACAATAAAAAGTTCACCTTTACTCCGTTGAGGTCAGATATTGAGTGGGTGTGAGGATATCGGTGCAGGAAATGTTTTCAGGCTATGTGTAAGCTGAAGTCCATGTCCAGTGAGGATGGGATGGAAATTAAAAGCCTTTTTTTGACAAAGCGGTCGAGCAGGTAATTCATGCGGAGGTCAAGAGCTCGGACTGAATCAATAATCTACCCATCTAACATCATGTTGCGGATGATCTGCATGAATAATCAGCAAAATTCTTCCTGATGGATCGTACGTTGGGAACAGGGGGTGTTTTTTCACACGTTTACCCATTTGCTGATCCAAGATCAGTGTGTTTCCATCAGATCACTTGAGGATGCTGCAATCTAGAAAATCTAGAAAGAGTATATTTTTTGGTGTGACCGTTCTGTCAAAGCCTCACGAGAGTCTTCACATCCAGTGTACTCAATCATGTATGAGATAAATTGGATGTAATTTGTCGCTCTTGATCTGAACACAGAGGAGATGGATTTGAGTGACAGCCCCAAATCTTACTTCATTATTACTGCCCAGCTTTTATATCTACTTCTGAACTTATTTCTCAACCTTCAGAGCACAGACGGCTAAATTCAAGCAAATCATAAATTACGCCCTTAAGAATATATTTACTCTGATGAATGCAGTTGAATGTTTTATTAAGCACGCATTATTTATTATTAATTGTGCGTTTAATAATTCATAGGGTCAAATAGATTTTTTTTAATGATAAACTGACCCTTGGCTATTTAACTTCGGAGTTATTATAGTTATAAATTTAGTTTGATTTATTTTATTAATATTTTTAATTATCTTAATTTTTTGTTTTTTTATTCCTACGTACATTTTAGGAAAAGTTTTATAAAACTTTTTTATAAAAAAAATTGGTAAATGTTTTTTTATGTTTTTTTATGTTACTATATGAATTAATCATTTTTTGATTTTTGATTTTGGTAAATGCTTTTTTATGTTGCTATATGAATTTAAAAAAAATTTGTTTTAGTTTTATTATGGTTTTTGTTGATTATTAAAACGCTTTAATCTTATTTCAGTTTATTTTTAAGGCATTTAAATGTTCCCTATAGTTAAGTTTTCCCAATAATTTTTAGGTCAGTATTATTATTATTATTATTTGATTAAAATGAACAGAACCGTTTTCAAAGTTTTAAGTTTAGTGAACTAAAATGACCTTGTTGCTGTGTAAGCAAGAAGTTGACTGTTGATAGCATTTCTTGGTTCTGTATGTTTTATAAATGATGCCTTGGCCTTATATACTTGTTTTCTGGCCTATATATTTTCAAGTATCCTAAGCAGTTTGAAAAAAAAAATGTAATACTGTTGTTGAACTCACCATTGGCCATTTCCCTTTCTTTTTATCTTTAAACTGAAAAAAGTCCTTTTATGTATTCTTAGAAAAATTGCTCAGACTTGATTAAAATGAAGATGAGCCGCATCATGTTTTTGCGTCATTACATTCCGAGATTTGCTATTCAAACACGTATATTTACTCAGTGTTTACCGCATCCGTTAAACTCTATCATCTCTACGTTACCATGGTATCCTGACGCTTACCACGGCCTACATCATTCAAACAAATCTCTTTGAAGTTAATGAAAAATGGCTCTCACTTCAGATGTGATGCATTCGGTTTTAATTCCAGCTTGTTGACTCGAGCGCACAAGGTTTTGCCAGCAGTGCTGGATTCGATTAAGAATCTCCTTTCTTGCTTATTTTTCATTTTGCTCCTTATCATTGTTTTTTCAAAATCAATAGCTCGAAATGAGTCACAAGGCTTGTGAATTAAAGGCCCGGCGGCGCCATAAAACATGAAGTAAGCACAGGCGCAGTTCAAACTCGCTTCAAAAGCACGCCAGGGTTTATGCCTGCAATTACTGCACTTCAAGCGAGCGTACACAACAGCATTGAAGTGGCGTCGAGCTTTTAATGGTGAACTGGGTCAGAGCGCTCTTATTGTATGTTAAGAGCTGGAGTGTCATTACGTCGGGCTTCGGTTCATATGAGAGGACATCTGAAGCTCAGAGACTGAGCATGCAATCTCGGAATGACAGTCATTTGAACATTTTGGAGACATTTGGGAGATTGAACAAAAGCGTTTGAAGATGATTTCCACTTTATAAAAGAGACATCCCAAGGCGTTTTGATAAATGGATGGTCTCTGTTTACAAAAAGTGATGTCTGGTATTATATGGCCAGTGGGTTATATATTCATTTACGATTTTCCACACTCTATAATGTTTGTAAAATAATGCAATTTCTATGTTTGTATTGAGATAAAATTATCCTTTTTGTGAACAATTAATACAATTTCTCACAAATCTCACCAAAAATGATATTTGCATTTATTTGGAGAAAATGAGAACTGGAGAAACAGGTGAAAATAATAGAAACGATGCTGTGTGTTTTGTCAGGTCTTAAATACTGCAAAGAAAACCAGCTTAGATTCACTTTTTAGCAACACAACGGTCATATTTCCACCTGCATTTCGGAAAAGTAAAAAAAAGTTTTATGTCATAACCAGGATTTTTCTCACAGTTTTCATTGTGTCAGTCTGTTGGACATTATGTCACTCCTGAGGTTTGTTTATGTTGAAATTCAACAAACACTGGACTGCAGTGACCACAATACATCTAGAAACGATGATTTGAAATGAAAATTTTGATTTATGTCCACCAGTGAACATATTTGGTCTATTAAATAATTAGAAAATCCTACATTTGCTCAAGTGTTCAACGGACTACATTTCCCAACAAGTACCTTTTTTTGCGTAAATACTCTTTGAAGTCAATGCACTGAAATGATCACATGCATGAACAAAATTGTACCTGGTTATTTTTTTAAGAATAACTCATGATAGGTTGAAGCATACATCCTTCAGTCTGGGCATCTACTCAAGGAACCTGTTTTATGTGGAAAATTATACTCAACCGTGCTGTCTCTGTCATTAACCTTGGATGACAAATTTGATGACATTTTCTACATTGCCTTTGTAATGAATAATCACTCACAATGCTGCTAAACTAATGGAGAACCAACGGCTGGAAATAAATAGGACCATTGCATCATTCATTAAGTTCACAGTATGAATACTTTAAGACCACTACAGGATCCATCCATCTATCTATTTACTACAACTTGACTTTATATTTTCCTGCTTGTTTACATCTGCATGTTTTTAAACAGGTTTCCTATTTCTCAGTAGCACGTTTCAAGTTTAATGAAATTCCTCAACACTGACGTGTATATACAGTATATAAACAGAGATGAAGAAGTGAGAGAACCATGAGAGGAAACTTGACGATTAATTGGAAACTACTTTTACAGTTTTTCTTTTACCAGTACATTTAATGGTACGCTCGTTTTAAAGCAGATTGGTTTAATCAAAAGAGTGCCAGAGCATTCAATGCTGAGATGGATTGTGGGTCAGACTCAATTATTGGGGTCTTGAAAATGAAGAAATTATAGGGCAATTTCAGCGTTATAGACGTGACATAAAAATGTTCAGAGAATGAATTTGTTACGATTATATTGAACCATCCGTTTATATTTTGCTGAACCGTTGTTGATAGAGTCTAAACATCAAAAAATGTCAGTCTATGAAAAACAAATGTATTTAAAAAAAGAGAAACAAACATGCGTTTTGGATGTGACAAAAAAAGGACACGCTGTTTGGTATACGATAAACTTTGTAGGATTTCTGTAAAAAAATGCCCAATCCTTAAGCATTAATACCTAATGAATGGAGAAGTGATGCCTCTTTATAGAACATCAAATAGTGACTTTATATTCATTTTCGTTATGGATGTGACAATCCTGAAAATGCCTCTTACCTGACTATGAAAAATCATGCAATAAAAATAAAACAAATGCTTTACAAATGTGAAGAGTGATCTCACATGGGTGTTTCAAGCATCTGTGCTGTTACCATAGTAAAAACCGTTGGTAAAACTTTTTCGTGGTAAGGTTGACATTTTCACGGAATTGTCCTATAAATTGAAAGGTGATTTACTCAAAAATGTTTAGATTGTGTAAGTATAATTCATAACCGTTTCATGAGGTGGATCTCATTGAGACGTAGAAAACTAAAATCTGATTAAAAAAAAACGAAGCAAACTACTTTAGAAAGTATGAAAGATTGTAGTTGTATAGAAACATAATCTTGATGAAAGTGTAAAAACAAACAAAAAGCATCCATGTTATTGAATCTTCTGATGTGGTAAATATACGTAAAGCAGATATCTACTGTAATCTTCCCATGGCTTTGTGTAGATAAAGGCGAGAGTTTGAATAACTGTATAAGAAGTGTTTAACAAAGATTGTTCTCGGCGTGATGCCACGCGACAGGAATAATTATAACTGGATGAAAGTGCAAAACTCCAAAGGGTGTTCAGGACAGACCTGATATGTGGCACACAATGCGAGCGTTTGTCATCACCAATTGTTCATTCAACAGTCAGCAGATGGTGTAAATCAAAACATGTGGAGGTGCCCCATCTGTTTCTGAGGGCACCATCCGTTTGCCTTTTCAATGTCTTGAATGGGGGGAAACATCATTTAGTGATAATAAAGACACAATGGATGATACATGCAGCTTCTTACCCTTCAGGGAGAAGACGCTTTATTATGTTTCCATTGGATGAAACACAGTGAGGATTTGACATTTTATGACCCAGTTTGTAATGTTGGTTTGTTTGATGAGATGAGCTAGCAAGGACATGTCTTCAGGATGGACCCAAGGGACTGCCATTGTGAGTTCAGATGTTCTTTTATATATTTTGAGAGCCGCTGTCCTGCAGGGTTTCGTTTTAATCATAATGTGGTGTGTTATTTTATCATCTTGACAATATTATGTCAGTATCTGTTGAACTTTTTTAAATAAACAAAAAATGCTATTGGTCAAATTTATATTTTTCCAGTCCAATTCTAATCTTTTTTAGTTTAGAGATGTTTCTTTTCATTTCATATTTTATTTCATGGATTTTTTTAATAAAAAAGAATGCAGCCAATAAGCCTTTTATGAGTCAAATTGTATTTTAGTTTAGAGATTTTTCTGTAATATATACAAATATCCTGCCAGGACTCTCAGATCTAGCAATGACAGCTTTCTTGTTGTGTCATAGGCTCTCTACAGTGGGCAGTAGGGTGTTCTGCATTTTAGACTCGAAACTATGGAATAGGATGCATTATAATCTTCGTGCTGTCCCTACTCTCCAGACCTTCAAGTCTCAACTTTAAACTCGCCTATTCACTACTTTCCAGAGATATTATATTTTTGATTTTAGTTTTATTTCGTTTTATAAGCTTTTATTTTTAGATTTTTCATTTTTTGTTAATTTAGTTAAAGTTTTTACAGTGTTGATATATGCTTTTGTCATTTTATAGTTTATCTGTTTATTTTTTATTATATTGAAAAACATTAATTAATTGTAATTTTAGTTTTATTTTAGTTTCTGTTCAATATTATAATTTTAATGCTTTAAACTTCTTTCAGTTTATTTTTGGGGCAACATTTCAATATTCCATTTTTAAGTCAATATTCGATTTGATTTCAATGAACATAATCGTTTGCAAAGTTTTGATTTTAGTAAACTAAAATAACCTTGCTACTTTCTCAAACTAACACTTTCAATTTTCAGAGTTTCTATAGGTTGAATGAACATTTTTGATGTAAGTTTATGTCTTGATCTATTTCTTTTATCTATTGTCTGTCAATTATTTTTTGATATGATTTTCTTTTTGTGAAGCATCCTTGGGTTCTTGAAAGGCACTACATAAATAAAACACATTGTTATTATTATTTAATAATGATATCTGTCAAATTCATATTTTTATGGGTCAAATTCGTTTTATTTATGTTTTAATTTTTGAATTTTAGCTAGATCACCCTCAACCTTTTGTCCAAGACTGTACATGGTAGGATTTTACATTAAATTTCTCAAATGTCCTATTCACGGAATGTCTATGATAATGAACACACATGGAAGTGCATTTCTTGTGTACTTAGCAGGTATGCCGATAAAAGCCCTCCACCGGATGCGAAAAAATCCAAGTAGATGAGAATGATGATATGATTTAATAATCTTAACTGCACTCTTGAGTGGCTTTAACATGATAATAGGATATTGGGTTTTGTAGGTCATGATAAGATGTGAGTACTACATACACTGAAGCTCCAACACACAAATCAGGTTTTCCAAAAATGTATTTCACAACTAAAGTAAAAGAAATACATGGTTTAATACATGAATCCACAACATTGTGCACTACCCAGAAGTCATTGCGGTGAATTCAGACTTTGAAGCGTCCTTGTATGTGCAATTTCTGTGAATCTTAGCAGCCCAAAAAAGAGTGTTTAAAAGACATCTGCAAAAAAACTGCTCAATGTTTGGCTTTTTTGGTTGAATACAGCTTAAAAGACTTATAAGGTTGCAATGCAAAATGAAACGGTTTATTGTGGACTTTTTTATTTCAGTAACATTCCTTGAATAATTCCCCCCATAGAATAGTATCTAATAGGTATCTAGAAATGAAACACACACATGACAACTAGTCAGAAGACACAAAAGAGCCAATGAGAGGTGAGGTTATCAACATTTTTACTTACTATACTGGGGTGTGTTTCCCAAAAGCATTGTGTTGCTACTATTGTCACAAGTTTTCTCGTTCCAGCATAGTTCAACGATTTAAGTGTTTCCCGAAACAATCGTTCCGATCAATCGCAAATAGCATCGCAAGGTTGTGTGGTTGGAACCATAGGTCTAGAGCTGTGGTTTGTAGCATAGTTCCTTATTATTATAACATGTAGACTTACATACATCATGCCTTTGAGCAAACTAAGCAAGCAACATTGCGTCACATTCTATATACATCATTTGAAATGCAAACAAATTAAATTTTACATCTTTTAATTTGTAGCGCTGTTTTTCGAAAAATGTGCACTCGTATGAACATACGTGCACTAGGACCCTGGGGAATCCCTGGGCAGAGTGACATAGGAGGAACTTGTGAATAAATGAAATATCGTGAAATGAAACAATAGATAACAAAATAGGATTACTGAAGTTGCCGTTATATGAACTGTATGTTATTTACAGCAAGAATTTGATATTAATTCGATCTGAACGTGTCTATTAGTAAACGTCATTACTTCACCACTTTTTATGATGTCATCAACCAGATTGCATAACCAACTTGGTTCAAAGGATAAATCTCCAACAGAGTTGATACTGTTTCTGTAAACAGTCGTCACTACATCGTTAATTTCCCCAATCCCACATTAATATGTGATGGATTGAATGCAATGAAAGATTAAAATTGTTTTTTCTCACAAAATGTAATGTTGTTGTTTTTCCAAAAGACGTTTTAACCTTCCTGGAGTCCTTTGGATTACTTTCATGATTTGCTTTTTGTAGCGAGTTTAAGAAGATAACATGAAGGTATGTAAATAACAAGTTCTCATATATACTTAAATATTATTGTTATAATTATTGGGCTGAATTTAGCATCTCACTGTCAAAGTGTCAAACTTTTGATATAACCTAATACATCTTTCGGGCGTTGAATGGACAGCATTGGACATAGGTTTGAAACCCATTTCTTATTTCAACGTGAACTACATTTCACAGTATTTTCCATCAGGCAGACTCATCGGGCGATTGACTCTCTCTCATTGTCTCTCTGTTGATGGTGTACATCTGAATTACTTGTGCCATCTAAAGGTCACTCAAACGCCATAGCGGAAGCCCGTTTGCTGTTAGCAGTCATCTGCCGAGCAATTACTGCCACTGAATTAGCGTGGCTCGCAAGGTTGTCTGGGATCATTACCAATTAACCTTTTCGAAAAGTCTGGCACAACGTTCAAGAATATTTTGTCAGGGAAAACAAAGGGAACCGTACAGAAAACGCCGGCGTAGATTATCTAGCGCTCGACAAAACACAATAACCAACTAATTATCCTTAAGCATGCGCCGTCCACTGGTTCACATCCTAATAAACAAAACACAACTCTGAACGTTTTCCCCATCATTCATCTCTCTCTCCCACAATAATAATAATAAATAATAAATGTGATGTGATGTGAAATTGTTTCTTGTTGCACAGATTCACCAAAGAACGCTCCAAATGTCACAAGTATCATTTGTTGGGACTGTAAGTTTCTTGAGCGTCTGTTTAGTACTTTCAAACGTACTCAACACGGAAGCATGGCCATTTTTACATGTTCTACATTTCAGCGAATTGCCGATTTGTACGATGCAAAAGTATTTTTGTCTTGTTTTCTAGAACAAAGATCAAACAATTCCTAAATTAAAAATCCTAAAATGTCATCAATGATGGAGCTCAAGAACTTGCTCCAGCGAGACTTTATTTTGCAGAGTGTGCGGGCCCCATTTCAATGGAAGATTTAAGGGCCGGTTCTGTGATTTATAGTAATCCATGAAGCCCTGAAGCATTAAAGGATTGGTTGTATGTTCTTAGCTCTGTAGGTTATAAAGACGTTGGTGGCTTACAGATGAGTGAGATGACCACTAAAGGCACTTGCCACATAAAGCATTCGGAGGAATTATATAGTGGTCGCTCAGTGCCGCTTCTTCAGCACAGGATTCTGACTCATCACTTTCAGATCCGGTTCCTCATGTCTTCAGAGGATGTCTCATTTACTGCAGACCGGTTTCTGCTGTATGTCTCCTGTCTAAAAACAAGCTGAGAAATAACACAGTCACGGTAATTCAACATCAATTGAAAAATTCTTTGAGGATTTCTTAGACAGATAATCAAACTTTATTCACTTTGAGTGTCTTTAGAAACTACATTGCTGGGAATAGTATAGAAAAATCACAGATAAGATGTCTCGATATATCTCAGTTATTTCGCCTAGACACCAGTGAGATTTAGAGGAGTGAAAAAATGGAAACTTTTGCTTGAGTGAGCTGTTTCTCTTGAGAAAGCGAGTCATAAATGTGAGAAATGTTTCTGTGATAAGAGTTTGAGAAGAGATGTCAGTGTAACAGAGGCAAGCTAGTGTAGAGCTGTGCAGTGTGTAAACCTCACTCCTCGGCCTCAAGGACTCTCTAGCGACAGATGCTAGAGACTGCGGTCTTTGGCCTCCTCGCTAGAGTGCCCGACTCCCGTTCCGAACCGACTCGGTTTGAGGCCCGCCTGGAGCAGGTGTGGTTCGTTCCGTTACATCAGCAATGTGTCAAACTGAGCTCACATTTATCTCGTCTGCAATCAAAAGTCAATATTAGTGAAGATCTCAATATCAACTCAAATATTTCTCATCACATTTACCAAGATCCAGATTATTTCACCTTTACAATCTACATTCACTAACACCTCCAGACTCTTCATGTGTTTCCACATTTACACTCTCATGGTTTCTGTTTTTATTTCTATTTCTATATTTAAGGAGAAAGAACCGAGACTAAACTGACACTTTTCCTGAAAAATCTTGAAGCAACCTCTGACCAAGAAAATGTTCCTCCTGTAAATTCTGCGTAGTCAAGCGCTCTCTGTTTCTCTCTGTTGGAGAGCAATTCAAAGATTTGCGAGCTACAGAAAAGATCTCGACGACGTCTCAACAACTCTCAACAAGTCTGCAAATAAGTACAACAAACTGAAGTTGATTGACATTAATTTCCCAACAGCAAGTCATCTGAAGCAATCCACATTCATTTTAAAACTTCGACAACAGTTGTGTCATTTTTTTATTTTCAATGGTCCTCAAGATTTTGTTTGAGAAACACCACATTGTTAAACACAACTGAGACATTAATGAGCAGTATTGTGTTTTTCAAGTGCACCTTTCTTTACATATGATTTATAAAACATCTAACGTAATGCAAACATTAAAACATGGAGTTTACGTGATGCAGTAGTAGGAATGAATATCAACTCTTTATGAACAGACGTTTTGTGTTTGCTTACACAATGACATTTTGATTGAGCTGTTTTCCTTGTGTTTTCAGCGCTGGGACGGGCGGCGGCGTTCGTTGGGAGTGCACGTGGTGTGTGCGAGGCGGTAATGCATGTCAAGAGACGGTGACCGTTCAGGTTCGTGTCTATGGACTAGCACATGCCTCACGGAGCGTGAGCTAATGATGGCCGAGCAAGTGTTTGTGCACGCGTGTTGTATGTCTCAGAGCAGTTATCAGTATCCTTCGAGAGGCATCCGTACTGAAGGCTCGGCTCTTTCCGTGCTTCTCCGCATGGAGCCCAATCCGCGTCAGCTTGTTCGTTTGACGGAAGATTGTCAGCTTTTCTCATCGCATTTATTTCCGGGCCAATCAAAGCTTCACCCCGGGTCGCGCACTCATCCACTAGTAAGAGGCATGGACAAAATTACCTCCCACTTCACTGGGACTGACCCCTCCATTCCATCTGCCCTCCAGAACGTGCCCTGGCCCGAGGTCTGCCCTTGTCCGTGGCGGCGTTTTCCGGCGAGCTTTCAGTCGGGCGTTTTGTGATTTTCAGCACGTCGTTTCAGTTCACCTTTTTATCCACCCGCATGTACTCAACGCTGTGTTGTTTTCCTCTCTCTGAAACACACACGTAGATCAAAAATACACAAATCAGTGTAGTTGAGTTAACTTAGAATAACAAGGCAACCGAGTTAATTCAAAAAACAGAGACTGAAGTACACCCCACTTAAAATATTACGTTTAAGTCAACAGCTGTCAAGTTTACCTAATGAAAAACACAACAAAGTATTTTTTGTTGGCTGAAGATAAATAGAGGATGATAAGACGGAATATTTATTATAATTATAAAGATTGTTTCTGCCAAAGAAAGACCAAAACTTTGATCAAATAATTGTTTAAAGGGGTCATATGGCACAAATATGTTGGGTTTTTTTGTGTCTTTGGTGTGTTATAAGTTGCCCATGCATGTATTAAACACGTAAAATTGCAAAAATGTATGTGTTGAATGTCGTGTTTATAATGGGATTTATTGTCTTTGTTGAGTCGGGATGAGACGTGGCGTAACACTGGTTGATTAAGAAGGGCCAACTCACTCGCGGTATATATTATGTAATCATAATATATATATATTATCTTTTTTTAATAAAACCTTACCAATACTTTACATCCTGCTCAAGTCGGCCTTAGAAAGTTAATGTATTGGCTTGATCATCTTCATTTTCAGTTTCAGATTCGGTCTCGAATTGATGTAATGAAGTACCAATGACATTATTATCACCTGTAAGTATAATTGATTTGGAAGTTGATGTTCTGAATATGGTAAGAGGTGTAACATTTCCGTGAAACGCTCTAGTTTTGGACCAATCACTTCGCACTAACCAACTGGCCAATCATAGCACACCTCGCTTTTCAGAGCAATGAGCTTTGTAAAAAATCAGTGCGTTTCAGAGAGGCGGGGCAAAGAGGAGATACAAACATGCACGGTGTGTGGAAAATACAGCGTTTATGAACCTTAAAACATGTAAACACATTGTATTACATCTAAAAGAAAAACATAAAATTTGCTTTAGCCATGTCATGTGACCCCTTTAAACAGTTTGTGTTGAGTGTGTTTACTTTGGTTTTGCCGTTGTGTCATGAACTTACAACTCAACATTGAACACACAAACCTCACATGGTAAACCATCATTCATTAAAAAACCTCTAAACACAGCAGATAACTAACAGTAACAACAATATTAAAGCATACGTTAAGCCAGCAAGAACTAAAACATCAATCTTTCAAATAAGAAAAAACATTAACACAGAATTGAACATGCTGCAATGTATCTATATATATGTATCTATATATAACTCTTGCAATATTATTTGTTCAGAATACAATGTTTTGCAAGTTGAGCAAACTCTCTGAAACACATTTTTGCCAAAATCTGAGAATCTAAGTCAATTATATAACTTTTATTAGAAACATGTACATTTGTTTAGTACATGCCAAACAATAATTTGACTCCTTGAACTTGAAATTCTATGTTCAAGTTACTTTATTATCTTTGTAGTTGGATTTATAATGTCGTAACATATTCCTAACATACAATATATACAGTATATACAGACTGCTGTTTTTGACATTTGGCTGTGCAATTCATCATGATTTATACTTTAATTATGATAAACAACTAAAATCTAATTTCTAAGTTTTTGATAACAAATATAAAAATATCTCGTTACACTTAGCTCTAGAATATTTATACAGGTAGAACTATTGTTTTGGACAATGAGAAGGCCTTCAAGTCAAAATAAGTTGAGATTTACTTTGTATTTCACAGAAAATGCAAAAAGATGGAATAACAAGTTGAAAAATGCAGTTAGTTTGTATTTTAAAAGATTGACATCATAATCAGAGACAAATGAAGAATTCATCATCTACAGCAAAAAGATATGGAGCCGCATGCGATGACCTTTTATTTTATTCTTTACATGTTCCGACTCATTTCCACCCTCTCTCTAAAACCCAACATTGTTACCAAGTGAGATTATTATTTTTTACATTAATAATGTTAATACAGTTAATAATAATTATTGATATTATTAGTATTGTGTTAATATGATTTAATTAAAGCAAAATGAAAGATCAACTGGATTTATACCTTTATTCATCTTTCTTTACATTGCAATATGTGACCCTGGATCACAAAACCAGTCTTAAGTAGCACGGGAACATTTTAAATTGAAGCCAAAAATGCATTGAATCGGTCAAAATTATCAATTTTCTTTTATGCCAAAAATCATTAGGATATTAAGTAAAGATCATGTTCCATGAAGATATTTTGTAAATGTCATACCGTAAATATATCATAACTTTATTTTTGTGAGTGGATGACCAGTAACAGTGCCTCTTATTTACAACTTCAAAGGCAATTTTCTCAATATGTTGATTCTTTTGCACCCTAATATTCCAGGGATTTAAACAGTTATATCTCTGGCAGATAATATTATATCCTAACAATATATACATCAATAGAAAGCTTAATTGTTCAGCTTTCAAATTATGTAAAAATATTTCTTTTGAAAAATGTACCCAAAAGACTGGTTTTGTTGTCCAGGGTCACATATTAGTGAAAGTGAATTATTTCGGCCACAGCGTGTAGTATAAGTTTGATATCTACAACAGAAGGTGAAGTTTTCTACACAAGATCTTTGTATCGGTGTCGATGGTCTAAGTAGTTATTTTGGGTTCTTCCTCTGAAGGAAAGTGCACGCCTCGATCCGTTGAATTATCCAGGGGCTCAGCAGGTTCATGTCTGACAGGTGGGTCAGCGTTCACGCTGGGTTCCAACAGGCTATCATTGCTGTGACAGAAAGCCAGAGATGGGCAAAAAGAGACGAGAAGAGAGAGACCGAGAACACAGACTCGACGGAAGACAGCCTCTCTTTCAACAAACTGACAAACCAACACTAAAGTAGCAGTGGGCCCAGAGGCATTATTCAGATGTACGAAAGGGTCCAGCAGTAATGGAAAGAGTCATGAAATTTAAAGGGCCTATATCGTATACTTCAGCATTTTATGTTTTCACTTATTAAGGTTTTTTTAGCATCAAAAGACGGGTCACTTTTTTCCTCTGTTTGACCCAAACTCTTTCTTGTTATTGTTCCTTTAAGAGTCTTATTTTCAGACACACTTCACAGGTTTGCTGTCAGGACCATGAAGGTCTGTAATAGCTGAAGAGAGATATCCATTCCTGTTCATCTCAATGACCACAGCCTTCGGGTTCATTTCACAATGTGCATACTGCCATCAATCACGTGTGCTCAGTTTCAGAGACATCAGCCAATCACAGAGCTGGAAGAGTCATGTGACACACTTACAGCACTTTTTTGTAGCTAGATTTAGCAACATTTAAGACCCCTTTAGCAACTTATTTTTCAAAAAGCAACTAGCAACAAGACTAGCTACTTTCTGAATAAGCCATGGAAACGTTTTGCCTTCTGAGTGCAGCACCGCCTCTCTCTGTCTAATCTGCTCAGTGTGCGGCACAGAATTGAATTATAAAATGTAGAGAATATGCGGTAACGCTTTACGATTTGTTTATTGGTTATTGCATAAGCTTACTATGAACAATATTTATTGATATTAGTTCATGTTCATTTCAGTATTTCTAATGCATTTTAAATATATAAGTAACTGCTTACTAGGGGTGTCATAACACCGATATCAAAACCCCACAATTATTGAGATCGTGCTATTTTGGCAGATGATAATATTGTGAATATTTCAACATCCTCTCAATGTTTCACCTCCTAACACTCGTATTATTTGAAGGGATTCATTGGCCAAAAAGGGAGAACACATAAAGTGAACAAATTCAATATTCATTTTACGAATTAATTGTTTGTTATTCATGTGTTAAAAACACTCCACCGTGATGATATTATTATTGTGAATCTTAGATTGTGATAAACGTTTAGTGAAAATCTGGTATTGTTACAGCCTGACTGTCAACATTCGATGATGCACATTGAACCTAAAAGTCCCTGTCAAACGGAAGTTGCGATTTTCAAGTACAATGAAATTTCTAATGAAAAAAAAAGTGGGCGTGGCTTTTGTCTTTCTCAGCGATTCAACTGGATGTATAAAAACAGCCGTTGCATTTTGAAATGGAACTGGCAGGCGACTGACAGTTGAAGGGGAGGAGTTAACGGATGCTCCGCCCAAGCCGTCTGACATATGTCATCTAGGATGGATAGTCATTACAGGATGGAAGTGCATTTTCTGATCTTAACTAAAGATTATGAGGGCACACACAAAAAAAGAGAATGACCCACATTGATAAATTATTTACAATAAACGCTGCAATATTTCATGATAAAATTGCCGTTGTAATTTTTTATTTCACTGGGACTTTAATGTTGGTTCATATTTGTTAATGCATTAACTAATGTTAACAAATCCAACCTTATTATGAAGTGTTACCGAGTAATCTTAGATAGAAAACTTTAGCCTTAGTTTACCGAATCACCAGCGTTAACAGTGTACCATACAAATGCTTTACCTCCGCTGGCTATAATATGATTGTTACAAAAATTGAGTATATTCATTCTCTGTGGAGAGAGAATCTGCAGATTTACTCTCTGCGGTTAAATTCACTCGGATTCATGAACAAATAAATTTCTCCGCAATTTTCTCTCTCCCTTATCATGAATAGCTTGAATTTCATTCAAAGCGGGTGCTCAACATTTCTGAGATGATCTGAAAAAGATATCCTACCTTATTTTAGCATACACAACATTACCATGGATGAGAGCTAAATAACATCTTGAAACTGCTCAGGAGTGTGTGCGTCGCGGCAGAACTCTGTGAGGAATATCATCACCCTGTCAGCCACATTCATGAGTTATAGTTAAATATGATATAAAATACAGCAATGATGAATTTGGACTTGTCTGCCCTTCTAACCAAACTTTAATCCTAAAGGTGGATTATTTAAAGAAAGGAATTGGTTAAACAGTATTAAAAATCAATATTAAATAATGTATTATTAATTCAGATTTTTCGAGTAATATTCTGTTTGCTCAGTCGGGACTCCGGAGACAGTTTTGATGGGGGAGGAAAGTACTGCTATAAATTTCTTAAATTACAAATAAATGAGATTATTGTGTCTTGCTCAACTAATCCTCAATTGAGTCTGTCTGCCTCAGAAAAACAAACATTCATCAAAAAACAGATTTAATGAGTAAAATAATGATTTGGATCTCTAATATTTTTCTTCTGTTTAAAGACTTGATGCTTATGGGTTGAAATTATTGAAGATTATTGTAACGTAGGATACATTTAGACTATACTTATCCACAATATTGATCATTTTCAAAAGGATTGCTATAATTTTAGGTTGAGATTTACTCGAGATAAAATTAATTTAGTTTTTACATTTTACGGACTTCATGCATTGCAGTTGATGATCCAGTTTTTTTCATTGTAAATGACTGATACGGTTACTTTGGCATTTATGAATTTCTCTTCCACCACAAGATGGCAGATAAATGTGTAGCAGTCTGTGAGTTATGAAGGAAATGTTACAACTGTCCCGGTTTCCTCAGGAATACGCCGTGTGCTTTTGAAGTTAGTCATTTTTATAGCCACCAGTGCGATTGAGAGAGAGAGTTGCGTTAAATGGAACAGTTTTTTCACAGCAATGGTGTTTCATGGAGCCTCCCGGGAGTTACTAACGCATGGAGCTGCAGCTGAACAGACCAATTGAGGTAAACTTTTAACCCATTTAAAGACACAAGTCATTTAATAAATAACAGATGAAAGAAAACAACTTCCTGGGACTATCTGAAGGCTCCAAGAATCACTTGAATCACAAGATTTTGAACTTCCATTGTCGTTACTCTCTCTCTCAACAGCTCTGATAGCCACGATCAAGTGTTGGAGAACATAGCAAACGTATTGAAGGTCAACAAATGGCTTCATGTTTTGTTACCACTCTCCCATAACTTTCAATCTCAACACATGAAGGAATGTTGCCTTGGTGTGTTGAACTTTTCGAAAATGTTGTCTTGTACCTTACCTCACACAAAGATAAGGTATGGGTGAATTCTCGGAAAGTAACACATGGGTCGAACGGACTCTTTGTCAGTTCAGAGCTTTTCAGTTGAAGGTCATGATTATTATAATTTGGCCGTTATTATTATTTCTATGTGTTCATTGTGAGGTTTGGAAAGACTTGAGAGGGAATTTAAAATAGTTTAGACTATTCTAGATGCTGAGATGATTACAAATTCTCAATTCATATTTATATTCTTTCAATCTGTTAAAACATTGAGTTTCTGTGGAGAGCCTGATATATCAGAACTGGTTTAACCAATAGCATCAGTTTGTGCCCTTTTGACTGGCCAATGGCAGATGAGCATGAATCTGTTAAATAATAAACAAATTTAAGCAATTCAGTTTAATAATGTTGATCATTGACTTTTAAAATGAAGGTCAACGTCGCCACCATATTGGACAGGGCAAGACTAATACAAAAGTACAATAACCTTCACATTTCTCAACCGATTTCAATGATTTGCAATCTACAAAAACTGTATGTCCATGATACTAATGTCTCGAAATGACACACTTTACCTTTAACTTTTGGAGCTCTGGACCAATCGACCTATCCTCTCCAAACATCCATTAATCCCGAAGCCTATAATGCACCACAGTGTTATTTTTAGCTCTGCTTTGTAACTTTTATTACCCACAATAAACCAGAAAGAAAGTTGAGAAATGTAAAGAGACAAAAATCAGACAGGCACATCAAGGGCGCTCATCAGCCTAGAACAGTTTCACCTCAAAGGCAGATCTGTCTTTCTGTCAGCTCTGTACTTCCCTTTGTTTCCACGTGGCTTTCCATCCCTCTGCCCGCCTCTGTTTGATTCAGACATCATTCCTGTGGTGGTCTTGGCCAAGCGCCTCATTAAGCTGAAATGTTTCCAGTCAGCTTATTGAAAGACCTCTCTGATACGATGCGTCTGCCAAAGTTTCTCTCTTCTGTAACACGCGCAGGTCCAAAGTGCTGCATATTACATTAATCTCGCACGCTGACTAATGCGGCATCACTCCAAACTGTCATGAGGGTTTTTTTGCGTTCTGTCTCTCGCTCTTCATTCATTTTGGAGAATTTGCACCTGTGTAGAATTTGTTCCCTAGATTGGCACTTTTTAAGCTTTTATCAGCGCTGAGAGAAGATGACAGATTGTGTGTTGTCGGACATAGTACGATGGAGGTACTTAAAGGGATACTTCACTCAAATATGAAAATTCTGTCATCATTTTCTCACCTCTTAGTTTTTCCAAATCTGTATAAGTGTATTTGTTCTGATGAAAACAAAGTAAGATATTTAGAAGAATGCTTATATCCAAACAGATCTTTGACACCGTTAACTATCATAGTAGTAAAAATTACTTATTAAACACAAAACACAATCAGGGAAACAGTTCTGGGGCACTTTTGACTTCCATTGTCATTTATCCTACTATGGGAGTCAATGGGGAGCAAAATCTCTTTGGTCACACGCATTTGTCAAAAATATATTTTCCAGTATTCAACCAAACACAAACCTTTATACAGGTTAGGAACAGCAAGAGAGTAAATTGTGACATAATTTGTAGGTGAACTATCCCTTTAAACAGAACGATAACGATGTATAAACGAACGAAGCGACCCATTTTTAAATGTACTTTCCTTAAAAACTAAGCTTTGGTTTTAGTTTTATGATTCTTATAAAGGATAATTATAATTGTGTTCTAAGTGTTGAAGTAAAAATGATTAATCCGTTAACATCATTATTATTTTAATAGTTCATTTGCACTTGTAATCTTTATCAAAAACGCTAAGCTCCTCCCCCTTTGGAAACAAAGTAATGAGGAATGCCATGAGGGGTGGCTGTAATGACTGACATTACCGTTCAAATCTTACAACTTTTAACAATCCAATCAGTTGTCAGTGGATTTTTTTCTTCTAATTTCAGAAGTTGTTTCACTTTGTCCGTTTCACTCAGTCTTCAAAAATCATGTAAATCACTCAGTTTCTGCCAATCTAATATTCATCTTGAGTGCCTATAACTTAGTCTAAAATAAGTTGTATCTTCGAATAGAATTTAGTTTGATCAAATTTGATCAAGATTATTTCCGGAAAAACAGGAGCCCCTGGAGGTTCAATTCAAGTTTCAATTCAAGTTTATTTATATAGCGCTTTTCACAATGTGTATTGTTTCAAAGCAGCTTTACAGGGGCAAACAGGAAAAACAGAAAAACACAGCACAGTGCATGGTATTCATACAACGAGTAAGATCATACTAATAAATAATAGCTAATTTCTAAATAAATAAATAAATGAATGAATGCAGTCTCCCGGTGAGCAGGCCAACACTGCCCTGCTGTGGCGAGGAACCCAAACTCCAATGATTAATTAATGGAGAAAAAAACCTCGGGAGAAACCAGGCTCAGCCGGGAGGGCCAGATCCCCTCTGACGTGTCATAGCTGCACTCAAACTGGTGACATGTGATTTAAGTTTAGCATTTAATACCAAATGTTGTAACTTCAGCATTAATAAGCCAAATAGTACGTCTTTGCTCTTGGTTGGGGATGTAGTGGTCTGAGCTGGGATGGTCCGATGGTCATATTTCTCTTGGCTGGTGGTGGAATTGCCTTAGATGGAGCTGGGATGGTCAGTCAGTCTGCAGCTGTAGCTGGCGTGATCTCAAATTGGGGATGGGCATCTGTCGGTCGTCTGGACATGGTGGAACTTCTTCCTACCTCGGGATGGGCATCCCGAGGCAGAGGCGGAAAGAGAATAAAGAGGATAATTAGCGTAGCTGCTGTTCATTAACTATGCATTAAGTGAAAGCTTGGCTGAAAAGATGTGTCTTTAATCTAGATTTAAATTGGGAGAGTGTGTCTGACCCTCGAATAGTATCAGGAAGGCTATTCCAGAGTTTAGGTGCTACGTATGAGAAAGCTAGTCCCCCTTTGGTGGATTTTGTTATTCTAGGTGTTGTCAAAAGTCCTAAGTTTTGAGATCTTAGGGAGCGTGATGGGTTGTAACGTGATAAAAGCTCGGTTAAGTAAGTAGGTGCTAAACCGTTCAGGGCTTTGTAAGTAATTAAAATAATTTTAAAATCAATACGGAGGTGGGACTAGTGGGTAGATTGGGACAGAACTACAGCACGAGCACACGTCACATCATCACATTAATCCCTTCATGTTTTCTACATTATACACATACACGCCAATTGCCAACAAATCACAGACGAATGACTTAGTTTGTCTTACCATGTGCAGTTCATGTCCGGCATCTTTTAGCACTGGGATCAACTACGGCATTACATCCACCGTTAATATTATATCCATCACTGAAATGATGTGAACAAACAAACACACCTCAAACATCTCTCCCTATTGCAATGAATATACCCAATAAAAGGAATAGGATCCCTGTTACGAAACAGGGTTCCAGACTTATAAAAAACGTTCCGATACAAGTTGGAGTGCTGGGGGAGTGTATGGAGCACAGAAATAATATATAATACGTCGCTTTTTAACAAGTTGACCATGTGAAGCATGAGAAGACAGCACGTTCAACAGTGTAAAGAATTCAGAATGCATGACATAGCATGATAGCTCAATTTTAAAGGAGTAGTTCATCTCAAAATTTGTCCCCATTGCCGTTTCATAGTAATAATTATTCCAACGATGGAAAGTCCATGGGGACAAATTTTGAGGTGAACTTCTCCTTTAAAGAACTTGCCAATGGTCTACAGAACGTCCCCCATATGGAACAGAAAGGTGCTGTGGATCTTAAACAAACAACCTCTTAAGAACCATTATTTCTAAAAGTAGTCGATACCACAATGGACTGTATTCCAGCTGGTAAGTGATAAATATTTTCAACCAATCAAAATCCATTATTATTTAAAGGACCCTGCCATATAACATGTGAACCTGTGACACTTAGATTGAATATCCATCCATCTTCTTCCGCTTCATCCTGGGCTGGGTCGCAGGGGCAGCAGTCTAAGCAGGGATGCCCAGACTTCCCTCTCCCTAGACACTTCCTCCAGCTCTTCCGGGGGGACAACGAGGCGTTCCCAGGACAGCCGGGAGACATAGTCCCTCCAGCGTGTCCTAGGTCTTCCCGGGGTCTCCTCCCGGTGGGACATGCCTGGAACACCTTCCCGGGAAGATGTCCAGGGGGTATCCGGAAAAAATGCCCGAGCCACCTCAGCTGACCCCTCTCGATGTAGAGGAGCAGCGGATCTACTCTGAGCTCCTCCCGAGTGACCGAGCTTCTCACCCTATCTCTAAGGGATCGCCCAGCCACCCTGCGGAGAAAGCTCAATTCAGCCGCCTGTATCCGGGATCTTGTCCTTTCGGTCATGACCCACAGCTCCTGACCATAGGTGAGAGTAGGAATGTAGATTGACCGGTAAATCGAGAGCTTCGCCTTGCGGCTCAGCTCCTTCTTCACCATGATAGACCGGTACAGCGACTGCATTACTGCAGAAGCTGCACCGATCCGTCTGTCAATCTCCCGTTCCATCCTTCCCTCACTCGTGAACAAGACCTCAGATACTTGAACTCCTCCACTTGAGGCAGGAACTCTCCACCTACCTGAAGTGGGCAAGTCACCCTTTTCCGACTGAGAACCATGGCCTCAGATTTGGAGGTGCTGATTCTCATCCCAGTGCATGCTGAAGGTCCTGGTCTGATGGGGCCAGCACGACAACATCATCCGCAAAGAGCAGAGATGAAAGTAAGGTGGCAGTTCAAGGAGGGGGTTGAATATGAATATAATATTGTCAGTGTCTGTCAGAGTGGGGAATCGAACTCAGGTCTCTGGCGTCAAAGTCTTCGATTCCACCACTGAGCTACGGGAGAGGTATGAACCCAAATGCAGGCAGACAACTTGGAGAAGTTTTAACAGATATTCATTAACAACAAAAGACAAAAGAAGCAAAACAAAACCCACGATGGGGATAACAAGACTGAAATAAACTAGAAACAAAAACAAGAACAAGGAATAACTAAACTAAGAAACAAACACTTGAACAACAATAGACTACACTTACTAAGACACAGGAGATGGTGGTCTAGTGGGCTAAACCACTGAACTGGTAAATCAAAAGGTTGCTGGTTCGATCCCAGCGGCCACCACCAGTGTGTCCTTGAGCAAGACACTTTACTCCATGTTGCTCCAGGGGGATTGTCCCTGTAATAAGTGCACTGTAAGTCGCTTTGGATAAAAGCGTCTGCCAAATGACTAAATGTAATGTAAATGTAAATGCACAGGGGTAACTGGAACAAAGCAGGACAAGGCAAGGCATGTACAGTCAAAGAACAGGAACGAGGGACATCAAACAGGCAATGTAAGACGTACAACGAACAGCATACTATGAACCAGCCCAGGACAATGAACACGAGGATGTTTTAAAGGGAACAAACATAATACATTAAACATAAAACATTAATAAGGAACAGGTGATAGAAAATTAACACTCAAGAAAAGGAAATTAACACAAACTAGGAAACAGGAGGGTAGGAACGATGACGCAGACCAGAGAGAGAAGAAATCAACTCTCTCCAACATGAAACAGAGGATCCTGTATGATTCCACCTCTAGACTAAGAAATACCTGACAAGATGAGGTGGAATCATGACAAATATTTAATCCATTTGTGTTACATTGTGTTTATTTTTATTATTCCTGGTGTGAGTAGATTTTTAAATCAGTGAATGAAATGTGCTTTAACAGAGATGTTCTATATGTTTTCAAGAGATCCTACAGCAGTCATTTATCAAATGATAGAGGGGAGCATTTTAACCGGGCGTGTATCCAGACATGCGGTGTAGTTGAGCACACTTTTGGCATTTTAAAGAGCCAATTTAAGCGTCTGGATTGCAGTGTTGGATCAATGCTGTACCGCCCCAGCCAAAGCACAAACTGCGTCCTTCTAAACCTACTGTAGCATTCATAAGCGGCTGGAGAGATGGGAACTGTGCTCTGCATATTCATTTTTTGTGTGTTTGTAAAATACTCCAGTCGCTAGAACAAAGCACACAACTCGTGCAGGTAAACTACTCCTAAAGGTTTAAGCGCAGCTTCTCCTTGAAGAAGTTTGAAGAGAAAAGCATGAAGAGCTCCTGCGGGTTGGATAAATTGGCTCTTTTAAAATGAAGCTCATAATTGGAGATTGATCTTTTCTGTCACTACATGCAGAAATGATGAGTGGACTCCAATTTACCTCTCAGTAATGAACTCCTCGTGTTCTCATCTCATCACTCTCTTACATCTCAGGGTGTGAACGCTGTACCACCATAACACAATCACATCATAACACACACCTGTTGATTCTGTCTGTCTGTCTGCCGTATATATTTGTCTGTCTGTCTGCATATCTCTGCCTGTGTGTCTTTTTATATCTTTCTATCTCTATTAACATTTCTGTCTATCTGCTGTATGTGACTGTTCGTTTATCCATCCGTCTGTCTGCAGCATACTGTCTGTCTGTCTGTCTATCCATCTCTCTATCTGCATATATATATATATATCTGTCTTTCAAACCTGACCACACAGGAATTCGTGACGCAGCTAATTCGAACAATGAGGATCATACAAAAAGGTGTGACTACTAGAGAACAAGCAATACTGAAGCCCCACCCCTTAACCTTGCATCACAGGCACGAGAGCAAATCGTACTAAAATGTACAAACGAGAACGCTCAAATTCATAAGAATTAGCCCAATATAGCCAACCCATAAAAAAGTTATGATTTTTGCCGTGAGATTGTGTTAGTCTGTCTGTCTCTCCGGTCTTTTATCTCTTTCTGTTTCTCTGTCTGCATATCTCTCACTGCCTGTCTATTTATCTGTCTGTCTCTCTATTTCTGTCTCTCTTTTTGTATGTCTTCATTCTATCTTTCTGTCTATGTGTATTTGATTGTTTTCTGTCTGTCTATATATGTCTATCGCTCTGTCTGTATATATCTGTCTGCCTCTCTCTCTCTCTCTCTCTCTCTCTGTCAGTCTGTCTCTCTGTCTGCATATCTCTACTGTCTGTCTGTCCTGTCTGAACTTGCACTTGAAGACCGTTTCCAGATGCAGTTGTCCAATACAAACGTGTTTCGTGTTTTCTAAACCCAGACAAGCAGCAAGCTTTTATGCTGCAAGTGGAAAGGTTAACGGCGACATCAAAGAGGTGCATTGTGACTTCAGAGAGAAAAGGATTTCCAGCAGAGGCGATAGATTCCTCCGTCCAGCCTCTCAGATGTGACAGAAATATGCCTGCACTTTAGAGAAAGAGCCGCTGCCCGTCTCATTAATAAAAGAATTCTGTTATACAGCAGCAGACAGAAATGAGACATCACTAATACATGATCGGTCCTCTTGAGCCGTATCTGTAGGAATCCTTCAGATTTCACTGCAGGGGTGAAATGGTGTTGCTCAGGGAGACGAGGCCAATACGGCTTCTCTCGGCTCTCTCACAGATGGAACTTAATGCAGTCGTATGCTTCATAATGTACAGCCTGGTTTAGGTTATTACTGAAATGTGTCTGTCATTTTAACGATTTTGAGATGTGATAAAATGTTATACTTTTTATAATGGCTTTTTATAAACCTCTAATGAGGACTAGAATGCAAAAACGTTCCTGTAAATGTTAAATCTCATATATTGATAAGTATATAAAAGTATTGTGGCCAAAAGTGATGTCCATATTAGAAAAGTGTATCATGTACATGTATGCGGTTTGTGCTCTGAGAAAATGTTATGGGGTTTGACAAAAAAAATGGACACGCAACAACACATAAGCAACTTGTATTGAAACAGTTGTTTTTTGCAAAATTGTTTATTGTTCTAAAAAATATATATAATAAATATATTAAAATGTATTCAAATTAAATTTTAATAAACTAATCTAATTAGGATAAAATGTTATTTTCAACAAGTTGAATGATTTATGTATCATACTCTTTGGATATAAATGGTGCAAATTTCCTTTTGAGACATCATTTTTGGCCACTACTGTATATACTTGTATAAATAATAATATAACTAGAACCATTAGGTTGTTTGTATTCTGATACTGAGACATTGGACGGGGAAATGTCTTTAGTTGAACAGCTTAGCTTAACAAAAAATCTTTTGTCCAATTTCTTCCTTGCGATTTTACTGTTAAATATAACATGGACGAGACAAAAACGAGAGATTTCAGCTGTTCGAGATTGTCTCTTGCAGAAGTAGAATAATACAGAGATATTATTTTGAACAAGCATCCAATATTCAAATCAGATAGTTGCCAAAGGCTACACATTTCCTCTCCCCTGCAAGTTTTTCTTTTTCCAAATCATAAATTAAAATGCAAATGAAAACAGCTTGCAGCAAAAGATTGTGGTGAAACAAGTCGAGGCGACATACAGTAGAACAGATGTCTTGCTTCCCTCACCTAATAGACAAGACACGTGGCGAAGAATATCGAGAAGCTGCTCGGGAAGATCTAGGTCAGATGATGTCACGATGATATCCGTGTAGCATTTCAAACACATTGTAATATATTTTGCTCTTAATGTAATTCACATTCATCTTATTGCAATGATGAGACGGTTCTGTTTCACACCTGCTCCGTCCTAAAGTTCATCTCCAGCAGTCCACAATGTGTGCACTTGTTAAATAAACACAAGAAGAAATCTCCAAAACGCTCTTTGATTAAAAACCGGTCACGCTCAGGTGTTTGACTCACGGTCGCCAGCTAGACAGAGTGCACTTCCACAAATAACCTCTGAAACGCCTCTAGTCACAAACGTTGAAAATTGTTCAGCGCCATCTGCCACCATTTGGAAACAGAGAAGGTCGGCTGCCTGCGCTTTGAAATCACACGACTAAATACTCCGGGAAGAAATAATGGATTCATGCTGCGATGAGCTCAAACGGGATGATCAGAAAGTATTTGAATCAGCATATCATACGTTACGAGGAGCGAAGGGTTTGGTTGTGACGGCGGGCAGAAGTGCTGATTGTGTCTTTCGGGCAGGTGTTGAACATGTCGTCTTAAGGGAACGTGTTGGGTTTAATTAGCTTCATTTACAAAGCCTCAGTAATTGCCGTTAAGAGGTATTACAGTGGTGATGCTCACGGCTCCTTCAAGTGCCCAATGGCCCTCGAAACCTGCCATTATAAAATATGCTTTATGCATTTAACACTATCTATCACATTAGTGACCACAAGTTTTTATAGCTCAGGAGATTTAAAAGAGTTCTCACTTAATCTCAACTAAAAAAAAAAACGAGAGCGTAATTGTTGAAACACATGAAGAGTCTGGAGGTGTAACATGAATGTAGATTGTAAAGGTGAAATCATCTGGATTTGAGTAAATGTGATGAGAAATGTTTGAGTTGATATTGAGATCTTCACTAATATTGACTTTTGATTGCAGACGAGACAAATCTGATCTCAGTTTGACACATTGTTGACATCTCTTCTCAAACGACATTTGTGAGATTTCAGACTCATTTTCTCAACAGAAATATCTGAGACACTAAGAGACTAAAGCATTCAATCTTCATTTAATCTAATTGATGTCAAGGAGAAGTAAATGACTAGGGATGGCTGATGCTAAACCTGCGTTTCGACACTGTGTCGAGATCCCGAAGTGCAGATGTTTCAAACACTTCGAAGTGCGATTTAAAACACCCATGTCACGTGACTACAGCTAAACAAAGAATGGGCCGTTTCACAAGTGTTTCATAATCCAGCATACCTGCTGAATATGTGTTTGATTGACAGCCTCGGGAACAAACCACACGATCGCAAATCTGTCTCAAATAAACTCCCACACTGTATAAAAGTGGTGTTAAATCGACTTCAGCTCATGGGTTATTGTGAGAGGAGTGAGATTTTATCATAGTGGATGATTTGCGATATAGTAATGCGTATAGTTTAATTGGGTTAGTTATATATAGGTAATAGTTATTATTCAGATATTATTACATAGGATAAAACTGTGAGGAGCAGTCAGGATAGATATAGTGACACATTCATATTGGCCAAGTTAGAATGTGACAGATAGAACAGCATAAATTGGAGATAGGATATCATAGTTATGTGGATATATTTCTAGATTAAATAATAATGGAGGCTCTAAGTGAGAGATGTCATAAATATGTGGTTTGGGAGCATTTCCACACTTAAATGCAACAATAATGTGCTTAAGAATGAATTAATATGCATCTTTCAAATGTTTATAAAAATGACGATACTTGATAAATTTTACCCGGGATTCGTGCCAACAACATGCCAACCCGAAAACACTAACTAACCACTACACCACTTGTTCAGTAGATAAACAAATACAACATTTGTGTATTCGACATGTTATCAAGCCTGTTTCGGAGCCAATCTTGAATATGACCAATAGTATCACCGTAGAGACAGGTGTCGGAATGTTTCGAAGCTTCGACAGAGTATGGCACATTTGCTTCGACTATTTCAGTGTTTCATGAAGTCTCGCTCTGCCCATCACTATAAATGTCACGGTTTGCAGAGGGAAAACAAGAAGCGTATCCAAGTGCAGTATTTTTAATGATAACAATTCAAGAACAGGTAACAAATTTACAAAGTTACAAAGTAAACCAAAAGACACAGGATCTCTGAAACAACTAATGACCAATGACAACTGAAACACTAGGGATAAATATACACAGGGTAACAAGAGGCTGACAAGACACACCTGAAACTGATCATGACTTAACCGATGAACAAAAGAACTACAACAAACTACAACACTAGACAGGAAACAGGAACTAAGGCATACAAACTAAAAGTCCACAATGAACAGCGAAACACAGACAGAATTGTGACACTAAATGTGTGATTTTTATTCCTTATGAGATCGGAACAATTACATGACCAGAAACGATTATGTAATTATACTGTGTTTTTGTTTTTTGAAAAATGTGACTCAGAAAATGTGTCTCAGCGCTTCACGAATATCCATTTAAATGTTGAGATGCAGATCATGTTTGGTGCAGGAAAACTGAAGTGTCATCACCAAACCCACAATATTTCCTATTTTTACTTGTAAACATGGTTGTGAACACAGCCCGCTGGAGGATGAAAGGGTGTCATATGATATAAGGAAGTTTTAACCTATTAAAGTGGGGTTGGCCAAAATATGTTTACATGCAAACACATAAAATTCAATATACTTGCAACGCAAAGGTCATGGGTTCAAATTCCAGGTAGTAGGCGTAACACTTACTGACCAAAACATGAATTGCTAGCACTGTTGCTTTGGATAAAATGCATGTATGCCAAAAAATATGTGAAAACAACCCACAATTTATAAAGAATGTATTTTTGCGAAACGCAATACAGAAAACTGTATATAAATAATTAAATGTTAATTTATTGATTGGCTTCATGAGGATTTGCATTTATTTAATTGCAAAACTGGATCATCTTTAAATGGAAACGTTTGTTGAGAATAGGATTCTGGAGATTAAGAAAACGACTTTAGGAAATCTTGGGTTTCAATGCTGGACTTGTTTGTCTCCTTAAATGAGTCTTGCTTCAACATGCTATTATTAAACACTTATAATTAAGTGCACGTTGAATTCCATTCTAGCTATTGAAAAGAAACAACCTTATTTAAAGAATACATTTAATCACAAACATTTGCATTTTACTTTACTGTATCTGCAATTACATCATATAGCCGAAATTGGATCATGTTTATATGGAAACGTTTGTGTTTAGCGAGCGAGACTGAGATTGTGAAGCAGCTCGAGGACATTCAGACGTTTAAATGATTTGAGATCCACAATCAATACGAATATTGTCATGTATGTGATTCAATAACTCACCCAGAAACAAACCAACAAACAGAGAAACAACATCACCCATTTCATTATTACATGTTCGTGATGTTTTAATATGAACACATACAGTATATTCCATCACGTCAATCAATGACCCAGGAGATTGATTTTCTTTGTTCACACTTACTTTACTGACAAGACCAGAAATACGGCCGCAACATTGATAATATTCCTATTACAGCTCCGTTCAGCTGAACTAATCACATTTTAATGAACGTAATAACACGACCATTAAAAATGAATAACAAGGACATGTTGTGATACATGACTTGAGTTGTGTGGCATCTCGTAATGTTTCCGGCAGGCTTGTGTTGTGATGGATTGACCCCATTAATCATTCAGTCAGTGTCAATCATCAATGGCAAAAATATTTCTCATTAAACTCATATGAGTTGCTGAACATATTCCTGTCGGATTGGCTTACCTTCATTCCTGAGGAAAACGTAAGAGGTGTTAAATGTGACAGCAAGTTTAACATTGTAAAGAAGTCGGAATGCAGAAACACTGTGGCACCCCACATTTAAAATAAGCCTTAAAATAAACATTTATGTATAAATGAAATTTGTTGCACATTTGAAATAGTTCCCATTTGAAAAATGTTTTAGTGTACTTTAGCATTTACTAAAGTAAACTTTACTTAAATTCCTAGACTGTTTTTGAGTGAGTAAATATTAAATTATGATACGGTATTTGCTCATTTATCCGATTACTACACTTTTTAAAAATAAATGTGCTTAAAAGGTTCTTCACCATTTTTGGTTCCACAAAGAACCATTCAGTCAAAATCTCTTTCATACTTTTTTATAATCTGAAGAACCTTATTTGTGAATCAGAAAGGTTCTTCGGATGTTAAAGGTGCTTTATGGAATCATTTAGACAAAAAAGGTTCTTATGGCATCAAAGAAGTGTTTGAAGCACCTAATACCAGTGTTGGGTGTAACTATAGTTACTAAGACATGACTTAATGTGATTAAATTACTTTTCTCTTGAATTTTTTTTCCTGTAATTTCATCATAGTTACTTCAGATGTAATTAATCTAAATACTTTGTGTAATATACTAAATGTGTGTGTGCAATAGTGGAATTCACAAGTTCAAAAATTGTCAATTCAAGTCTAAATTTAAAATCTGTGCTTTAATGTATAATTCAGACATTTGTAATACTTTGGTCAGTTAATAATACAACTTTATGTAGCTTTATATTATTTGTTTGAATGAATTAAAAGAGCCGTTTCATGTCTATCCTTGAATCACTGAACTAATCAAGGTTGATGTAGGATATAGAAAGAAATTGGTAATAAGTCATTAAAGACATTTTGGAGAGAGTCATTTGTACAGTAATCTGATTACACTATTGAATATGTCATGAGTAACTAGTAATGGATTACTTTTTCAGAGTAATTTATGCAACACTGGTTAATACAAAAAATATTCTAGTATACAGTATAATACACATTCATACGCAACATTTCATTTAGATCTTTGCATTTAGAAGATGTGGTTTATTTTGTCATAATAATATCATTATGAACATGTCACAGTATCGTGATCAACTTCAACTGGCATCGCAGGATATGTTTATGATATCCCGTCTGACTCTAGTCTTAGTGGTTTTAGTTCCTTGCTATGTGGTTGCTATGATGTTTTGTGCTGTTGCTATGGCATTTCTTAGATATTCTAAGGGTTTTCTATTCTACTGCTTCTGTTTAGTGGTGGCTTTCTGTCAAAAGAGGCCATCCCAGGCTAAAACATTATTCTGACACCCCTCGTGTAACATAAATCTATGGGATTCTATGTTCGGATTAGATTACTATTATGAGTCATACTCTGCAATGGATTGAAAAAAATAATAACAAAGACGAAAGAGAGAAAGAAAAGAAAGAGAGAGAGAGAGAGATGTTTACAAGCTTTGCAGTAAAGCCACAGAATTGAATTAATTCTCTTCTAGAGAAGAGAGAGAGAGTGAGAGAGATTTGATCCTGTTAGCCATCTGCACCGTCAGCACATGAGATGGATTAGAGAGACGAGTGAAGCTCTATGATCACACAGCCTGAAAAAACTCTGCCGATTCTCTCTTTATTGGAGATCTTATTTTTTATCTTTTTAATATGATGATGTCGTCACTGTCTCAGATGTGTGAGAGAGAGAGAGAGAGAGAGAGAGAGATGAAGGGTAGTTAACAGATTCAGCTCATGGGAATCTCACTTCTCACCCTGATGACATGTAAGCAGAAACTCTTGCGACTGAACTGATGTTTGAAAGACAGTAATGCCCTACTGTTTTTGTTCAAGCATTGTTTTTCAAACACAACTTGCCACAAAGCCTGTCAAAAATAAATCTAGGTCACGCTGAAATCAAAGGAAAGAAATGATTGAAAGAAATTTCACTTCGCTCAAATAAAATGCTGCCTATTTTTGGGGCCACTGCTATGCCTGATAACATTGTCATAACAATGATTAAAGATTTGTTCATAGTGCATTCAGCCTTTACATTTCAAAAATACAGTTTTTATTATTTAATCATGTTTTTATTGTGTTAGCTATAAAACACCCAACTGCAGTTTGATTGACATTTATTGAACTGCATGATCATTTTTTTTATTATCGTACATTTCAGCTATTTGTTTTTTTCGGATTAACTCTTCATTTGAATGACGCCATAAATGACCTTGTTGTGAGAATGATATAATAAAAATTGTCCCTCTCATTTTAACAAATGCTCTAAGATAAAGTTTGTTGCATTAGCATGATAAGATTTTAAGGAGGAGAATGTTAAACACGGCAGATCGATCTCAGGTGAACACGACTATTTTACAAGATGCCCGTTTCGTAGGAACTTATATCAAGTGAATCATAAAAAACATTTTATTATTACAAAAAAGCAACAATGAAGCCACACCCCTTAACTCCGCCCATAAACTAAGAGCATAATCTACTAAAACATACAGATAAGATGAACTCATCCAAACCCGCCCCCTGTAAAATCGTTTTTATATGGATTTATATTGGATACAATGTGACAACAAATCTTGTTGATGCTTAAACAGTCTTCTCCATCTTCACGCCAAATCTACATTTCTCTTTCATGCCGAATCTGCACGTGTTTGTGTTGAACTCACTCTTCTTATCTTTAAAACAACACAATAAATATGCTAACAAGCAGACCTCTTTGTATAGAATATCATGGTTTCTCTCAGTGTGTGTGTGTGATCTTATCATCTATCACATCATTTCACTGTCAGTACAGTCAGTGGGCCTGAAACACAAACGTCTACTCTCTCCGTCTTCTCATCTCGTTCTCACTTTGCTTCTCTTCTTCATATTGTGATGACACGTTCCCCCGACCTCTCCTGGACCACGAGACTTCAAGGAGGGGAGGTGAGCTAACTCTAGCGTGCTGTTTCTTCAGCAGTGATTGTGGGCGACTGGAGGGAAATTACAGCCTGTAGGGACCATCACGGTTCTCCTGTCGGCTGCAGAGCAATATGGCAGCGAGATCAAAAGCTGAAATAATTGACTGAGTGTCTGAACCGCAAGAGTTTGGAATGGTTTACTGCTGGAGATGCATACATCTTCTCTTTATATTTACAACTTCACTGTGGTCTCTATCTTTCCATCTTTCCAATTTTGTTCTTGATTAAGTGCAAAAATAATCAGATTCACAGCTGTAAGATTTTAAAAATAATTCTTAAGTTGAGCTTTCAGGTCTGATTACGATTATAGTCAGTTTGACGTCATTTTGATATAAAGACATACGTTGGAAAATCAGCCTGCAGTTCACATTTCAAACAGAGATGGCGATAGAGTTGCAAAGCTTTAATGGTAAACTAAATAAAAATAATGACTTAAGGAGACATATGACACGGCTAAAATGAATATGATTATTTGTTTTAGATGTAATACAATTTGTTTACAGGATTTAAAGTTACAGTTCACCAGTGTGTAGTGATTGGTGGAATACTGCAAGCGTGTGAGGGAAATGTAACGCCTCTGACCATATTTAGAACATCAGGTTCCTCTTCAATTGTTCTGACAGGTACACCACCTTACTTGTGTATACATTTGGGCGTTCTTAGTCAAATCAGACCACCAACTGATCAACAAATTTGTGGGGTTGTGGTTACACAAGGCGTTTCAGGCAGGTCTGGGTGAGCATTCGCTTTTGGAAAGAAAGACTTTTTTGTTCCCACATGTTAAATTTACAACTTGACGTGTCTTATACATGCATGGGCAACTTATAACACACCAAAGAAACAGAAAAACACGTGTTCGCGCCTTTAAGAAATGTGGTAATGTGGTTACAAGTTACCATGTACAATTTGGGGCCAATTTCACACTACAGATGTATTCAGATATTTTTCAGTTCTGTATGAATTATGGATTTTTGTGCAGCTGAAGTGCACTTGGCATAGTGTGATATAGCATCCTAACATACATAATGAAAAAACATGTGTGCAGTATGCTCGGTTACATGTAATGCCACTCCACAAGAGTTAATAAAAAAACATTTAGAGGTCACAGTGATGTAGCTCATATACTCTTGCATGAGAAATTCAAGCAAATGACATGAAAAGCAACATGTCCTTTCTTCCAGCAGGACGTCTGTGTCCGTACCAATGTGAATTCTGGAGGCAGATGTTTACTGCTGTCGCTAGGCAACGACCCCAGAGAAAGATGCTGCTTTAACTCTGAAAAACATGCTGTGATGTATTCGTCCCTTTGGGTTTACCATCACAATGTGCCACTTTCTACAGCAAAGAATTCAAGCTCTTCAAAGGCATTTTGAGAAAAAAGTGTAACGTTTTAGTGTTACACAGGAAGCATGTTGTTTGTCCAGAGGAATTGTGTGTTTTTTTGCAGAGAGATTGCTCTTTGCAGCTTGGAATATATAAAGGAGTTCTCAATTTAGGTACAACTTAAACAAAACTGTCCAAGGCATGAGAGAGGTGTAACGTGAATGTCGATTGTAGCCGTCAAATAATCTGGGATAAATGTGATGAGAAATATTTGAGTTGATATTGAGATCTTCACTAATATTGACTTTTGATTGCAGACGAGACGAATCTGAGCTCAGTTTGACACATTGAGATCTCTTCTCAAACTCTTTTCTCAGGAGAAATATCTGAGACACACATGAGATCTCATGTCTTTGCACATAATGTCACTGATGTCTGGAGAAATAAGTGAGATATTAATGAGATCTCATGTCTTTTGTATATTACAGACCAGTGTATTTCTAACAATGCTTCAGTCTGGTGTGCGGTGTGTGTTTATTCTCCTGGACTGTATAGAGAAACAGGATTACCTCTGGATTGTTACTGTGGATTACAGAACTTCAGCTCGACTGGAAGAAACTGACTTTAATAACCTTCCTTCAATCTCTGCTTTTGCTCTTTCATCCAGCGGCACAACATATGTTAGCATCATTAGACAAGAGGATTGAAGCAGACCATTTATTCTCTGGATTACCAGCATAAACTCGCACGCACGGCTGCTCTTCTGATAACTCTGCCTCCTGCGTTGCCTTCCTGAACGCGGGTAATTGCTTTTTTTAAATGTACCTTATTATTTGACATGTATTTGGAAGGCTTTGCGGTGTTTACATCATAGGAAAGAATAACCTGCATTACTTTTTTTTTGCTGTTTCCAAAAAAGCCGTTCCAATAAGGATGAGAAGGCTGGAGAGGTTAAAGACAGTCTCAGAACGATACGTCACTCACCACTGGAGGATTTATACTACCGTTTATAACCCGTGTCAACAGTTTTCGTTCGTTTAAAAAAAGACTAAACATTCCAAATGAAAACTTCGACTACGTCTGATTCTGCAAAATGTCCAAGCTTCTGTTTCTTTGTACAACAGGAACAAACACAAAATTGACTCTCATCCTGCAACAGCAGCATCTGAATCGTTCAAAAGTATTTTTTTTCAAAACCCAATTATTCACAAAAGATCTTCCCTTCTACTAAAACCCTTCGTAATTTTATTTATCCCGGAACTTAAATGTTGCCGTCTCAAGGCATTGCAACATGTTTTTGGGCAATGAGAAAGAGGGAACAGAGCTGAGGAGCACGTTCGCCATTTTTGATCCGACTGGACGTGTGGCCTTGTTAATAACCGCTGGCAGACGTGACCACTGGTGCTGTTTGATTCACAGATAATATAACAGAGAAGAGTGAATGAAGTTCAGTCTGAATGAAACCAGTTACTGAACATGCTGATGAGATGCAGATACACTGACGCGTCCCAACGAGTTGTTAACTTTAAGTCACGCTGTCTTGTAGATGAATAAAAACCAGCCATATTTACTCAACAATTAAGAAGGTGTTGATGTGGCGTGAACTGAAATATATTACAACATGAATGTGTCATAAACCAGATGTAGAAATCAAAGCAAAATAAACACACGTTTTTAGATTAGGTTTAGCATTTGATGTTTCTGGAGACATAAATTTGGCCTTCTGGTCTTTTTTTGTGCCATTCTTTTTCTCTATTACGACAAACAACAATAAAGAATTCAGAAAGTAAAGTAGTTTGAAGAGTAGTTCAAATCATTTCAGAGAAATGTTTTACAGATCGTGATTTCATCACCTCAATCATGAGAAAATAAGACGGTGACTTTAGACGATTTCACTGGACGCACGCACCTGTGTTTTGTTGTAATATAGCAATTCATTTCTAAATTGAATTTATATTCATATTTTATTGAATATATAGTATTTGTATTAAATTAAATGAAAACTGCTCAACAGTTATTGAGTCTTTGCAAAGAGTTTAGGGCACATAAGGTTTGTTCATGTTGTTAACGCTTGAACCGTCTGTACGGTGACCTTCTGTAAAGTTATATAAAGATTTATGTTAAGGCATTCAAATACACTCTATGTTTTTCATTTTTATTACACAGCTTGTTGGAATGCTTGATTCTGATTGGCCAGTCTTGACCAGAGGTGGGTAGAGTAGACAAAATCTTTAGTACAAGTAACTAGAAAAATTTTAACTCAAGTAAAATTCTCTATTTTCAAAATTACTTGAGTAGGAATAAAAAGTATGCAATGAAAAAACTACTCTACAAATCTTTTCCTAAAATTAATATTAAAACCAATATTTTAATCAATATTTGTAATTATTATAATTATCCTAAGCAGATATCTTTGCAATATACACACAGAGATTAAAGAATCGACAAACACAGAAGAGAGACAAGCATTTCTGTAAATTTAATCTAGTCCCAAAGTCAATTTATTTAGAATAATAGACTTAGTTCTGATATAACATCCGGCCATCTGTACATTATCCCTTACATAGCTAATGCTATTCAGTTCTGTTACAACCTTGAAAAACGTATACAAAGAAATCTAAGAGGTACGTACATAAAGCAAACATGAATCATGTGCATGCATCATCGTGTTTTTCTTCTTCCGGTTGTTCCAGTTCATCTGCAGTGTTCGATGTTAAAAAAGTCTGGGCTTCGTGTAGGCCAAACAGGTCATTCTACGCCAGATTATAAATCATTTCTCATATGGTTGGAAGCACACAGTTTTGTTGAGTCTCAATATTTGCGGGTCTAGTCTAACCTGGAACAGAAAGCTCACATTCATTTGCCATGTGGTGTACAGTGAGTCATGGTTCAGTGGTTCAGTTAATGTCACGTACAGAAGACTTACTGAGGATTGTGGTTGAAGCATACAAACGTTATCACTGTCATAACTGTCAGTGAGACTCGCCATGCATTCTTACAGAAGTACAGAACCAGAAAAAAGAAAAAAGAAAAGAAAACATTCCAAATGTTCATGTAATCATCATTTCTGGATGTATTGTGCTCAGTCCTGTGTCTGCTGAATGTCTTCTAAATCAAACCTCAGGAGTGACATCAAGTCATCAAACAGCAATGTGAAAGACTGACAGCATGACAACACAAAATGTTTGTAACTTTTTCTTTAAATACATGTAGACATGCGACTGTTGTTTTGCTTGAGTGTGAATCTGAACTTATTTTCTTTGCAGTATTTGTGCTCTGAAAAAATAAACTGCATTGTTTCGGTTATTTTTACCTGGTTCTCAAATAAATGCAAATAGAAACAATATTTTTATTTCACATTTGGAAGTACATATATGTCTAGAGAGAAACATTCATCACAGTTCATGAGACTGAGCTGCTTGTTTGGAGTGATTCCTGTTTCTTGGTAACCATGTGGTGGATGTTGGAGATAATCGGCAGTTGTTTAGCAGTATTCTTGTAATTTAACACAATTGCTGAAAAGAGCAAAGATCACAAGGTTTCAGAAAACATGATACTCTCTAATAACTTCTGAGTGTTTTGCATGGTCTCTGCATTCATCATCTACACTAAAAGTGTTTATTTCTCGTTTCATTCTTCCATTGTGTGTTATACAAACACAACCTTAACATATGCCTGTGTCTCAAAGCAGAAAACAAACAATAATCCGGCAGTCTTTAACAAGCGACGAGGTGAAGATTCAGATAATCGTTCAGTTGCCGTCGAGTATGTAGGAACGCCAGGCTGCCGCTTTGTTCCAGAGCCGTCCTCCTTTTAAATCTTCTCTTTGATTTGGAGGCTTTTTAGTAGGTACAGTATTTAATGGCCACGTCTATGTGCATAGTCAGTTTCCATGACAACACGGAAGTGAAATGGAAAGTATTCAATGCAGCATTCAGGGTAGTTAGTTAAAGGCAGCCTATGAGTCTTTGGCAGAGAATTTTCTTCCCGTAGGAAAGTGTGGGAGTTTATCACGCGTCCATTCACCGGCATACGGCCTTTGTGACATGCAGCCATGAAAGCTCTCACATGAACATACAACATACGAATGACATACGAATGACTGTGGTTTTAGAAATGTATTATGGGCAATTATGTCAGCGAGACAGTTAAGTGAAACGATTAGTAGGAAAATTAGAAATTGTTCAATTGCACAGTAACCGGTTGAAAAGGAATGAGGTCAAGGAAGGCTTGTCACCATTAAAGCAAAAAAGAGAAAAGCCTTTGACGGTGAGCACAATGGATGCCATTAAGGAAAATGATCAGAACTGGATTTTATCACTTAGACATTATTTGATTATTTATTTAGTTTGTCACTACTGAGGTTGGACTTTGATGAAATATAACTCTGGCGATTGTACATCTAGAAATGATGATTAAATGAATATTTGCAAATGGTGGGTGTATAAATAGCACATTCGGAAAAACTGAGAAAAACATTTCTGTGGTATTTTTTCAGTGGCTGTGTTACATTTAAATGAACTTTAAATGAAATGTGGAATATTCATATGTTCGCCTTTGCACTTTTAGTGTGTCCTTTAGCTCAGTGTTGTTGCAGACTTGCTCACCACCTTTTCTGAATGAGACCTTGATTCATTTTTGATCTTATGTTTTTTTGCGTACTGCACAATACACTTTGTAACCATGTTTCACAGTGTAAAAGGTTTTCGATGAAAACATAGAAAAATAGAGTAAAGGGCCGTTCAAGTTATAACGGTAGCTGTAACTATAACTATATTGCATCCAAACCAGCGGTCGATAGGGATGAGGTCATGTTTATTTTAAGCAATATACTGCAATGTTCCCAGTCACTAAAGTGAATGTAGATGACCTGCTGCTGATGCTTTCGTTTTCATTCCTGAACGACTTTTCTCCAAAATATGACAGCAAAGGCTGGATGCTCTCTCTGGAGGCTGAAGGTGTGCTCGTGTCTGGGATGTAAAGCGTATATTTTGTCAGCTTGCTTTGACTCAAAAGCATTACATATATACACAACACAGTCTCACGGGAATTCGTGACATTGTCACAAACTGCAATCCATTAATTTTTGATTACTGACACGAATTTCCCACTTTTTTCATGTAACCCAGCACGACTTTCAATCTAATTTATTTTAATACACGGAATCTTTCGTATGTATAAATATATATCAACACAATCTGATGAGAATTCATACCAACAAGGTGCTTAATTCGTGTGAATGCCTATTTCCCAAGATCTCATTGGTATGTTTTGTTAGGATTTGTCTCTTCCCCTGTGACCTTAGGTTTAGGGGCGGGGTAGGGAAGCTATTTATTGTTGTTTTGCTACCTGTGTGAAATTCACGTTTTAAGCAAAATTAGCCTTTGTGGTGGTGATTTTAGGGTTTGGGGCGAAAGAAGTGTTGTTTAGCCACATCCTTAAATATAAACGACTTCCTTGATACCAGGTTATAAATATATAAATGTAAATTCACACGCTCCTGTGTAATGAAAGTCATGCGAATTGACACAAAAAGAAAGTCGTGCTCACGGACACATAATTCTTTGGGGGGATTTTTGTGTCCAAGAACACAAATGAGTAGATTCCAAATTTCGTGTCTATGCCACGAACATCCCGCTGTAAACACAACGCCGACCACTACAGTCTTTAATCCAGACATAAAACACACGTTGCTATCACCAATAGTCAAACTTTATCCGCCAGAAACTGTACTATCATCTTATCGTTCATCAGCTGGGAATATTTTTTCTAAAAGTGATCCCAATGATATTGTTCTCTCATTATCATTAAAGTTATGGCTATCCTCCTGAATTATGAACGATTTTTAAAAGGATATTTGTATAGGCTATTAACTCTACAACTTTTTGTTGAAGTAAAGTGCTTTACACATACAGTCCGAAATTTTCTTTTGAGTTTTTCTTATTTGGCTCTCATTTACATTTACATTTAGTCATTTGGCAGACGCTTTTATCCAAAGCGACTTACAGTGCACTTATTACAGGGACAATCCCCCCGGAGCAACATGGAGTAAAGTGTCTTGCTCAAGGACACACTGGTGGTGGCTGATGGGATCGAACCAGCAACCTTTGATTTACCAGTTCAGTGGTTTAACCCACTAGACCACCATCTCACAGTATGTGATGAGCCTCTGAATTTCACAATTCAGAGGCTCTCGTTTGTACGGTGTCTCTGAATTGTTAAAAAAGGGCCAATCATGCGAAAAACGCTGAAAATCGAACCCAGTCCGAATTTTTTACGACGGTTGAAAATATTGGAGGCTGTTTGTAAATGTGATTGACACAATGTGAGATTGTATTTTTCTTAAACTTCGGATTTAATGTGCAATGGGCTAAAATCCTTAAATGTTGATTTCATAAATATGCATCAAGTACAGGTTTTCAACATTGACAGTTAAACAAGTAAAACGCCCCAAATGCGGTTGAATCAGTATTGCAACCACAGCACATCTTTGACTGTCTGTCCGATGCTGTAGTTGGGGAAGAGGAGCGTTAAAAAATGAGAGAGAGAGAGAAGTCAATAAGTTCCTCCTTTCATTTCTAGTCAAAAAGATCAAAAAGAAGCTTGCCTTGCTAACAGAAATAATCCTGCTGTGTTTATTTAAAACATCAGAGCTGGGTAAAGTCTCGTTGCTCTCAGATTGATGTTAGATTTAAACAGAACAGGTCATTTACAGCCGTGTCTGGTGTTACGCTGAGGGCTCCAATGATTGCAGAGTTTCTCTCTCTGTCCGCTCGCATTTACTCCGCGTCCTTTTACGACCGCTGACAGTCATGTAAACCTGTTATGAAAGCGTTTGCTACAGTGAAGTACGCGAGCATGCAGACTGCAGAACACAAGTATATGCGGAGTTTATGTGCGTGTTAAATCATTTCTGCATCACTCCACACACTCCACATGTCAGACTCGCTGACCGTTCTTACATTGAACATAAAAATGACAAAAGCTTTATGGAAACAGCGAGCTTTAATCTGATTGGCTGGATTTATGTCTTCTGTGACATTTTACTATAACGTGAATCATTATAGCGATCAAGGGCCTTGATGAACCAACCCATAGTAGAGAAAATCACAGATGAGATCTCTTTAATATCTCAATTATTGCAAATGGACACGTCTTCTTCAGTCTCATGTGTGTCTCAGATGTTTCTCCTCAGAAAACGAGTCAGAAATGTGAGAAATGTTTGTGTGATGAGAGTTTGAGAAGAGATGTCAACAATGTGTCAAACTGAGATCAGATTTGTCTCGTCTGCAATCAAAAGTCAATATTAGTGAAGATCTCAATATCAACTCAAACATTTCTCATCACATTTACTCAAATCCAGATGATTTTACCTCTACAATCTACATTCACTAACAGCTCCAGACTCTTCATGTGTTTCAACTATTACAGTCTTGTTTGTTTCTGTTTGTGAGTTGGAAGTGCCTCATTTGTAAGTCGCTTTGGATAAAAGCGTCTGCTTAATGTAAATGATTTGTAGTATCACTTAATAACTTATCACGGGTCAACTAGTCATACTTAAAATTTGTCTTTTAAGTAGCAGTGTATTGGCTGATGCATTTACAGTCGCAATGTTTTTATTTTAACGTTACATAATTTAGTGAACTTGAGCAATGAAGGGAAGCGAGACAAATAGTATTTTTTATTTATAAAAGTCTCATGTTTCAGAATCAAACCTCACGTATCATCATGCCAATTAAATGTAACATTGTACATGAACTGGCTAAGGTTACGGTAAAAAAATTATATAAAATTTTAAGATGTGGAAACATGAGATAGTTGTTGGCACATTTTTGCTAAAATGTTGGTTAAATTTTGAACTTTACCAAACTTTCCCATTTTCACACTTGCTTAATATAACGGGAATTAAATTGGATATAAACAGAAATCGAATTTGGACTGAATGTAGTTTGACTGTCTGTTTATGTTAATATTAATTTACGTTATTATTTTATTGTGTAGTAATTGTATTAAATAAACTATTTTTTGAATGGGTCCTGTTATTCGGTCGCATTTAAATAAACCGTATGGTACACTGAACACTGAATTCAGAATATTGGAGAGCCAAGTTCTTTTGGTTGTTATCAGAAATAATCTACAGGCGCTCTATTGTTTGTGAATGTGTACCGGCAGTGAAGTGCATCCCATGAACGCACGCATGTACAATAACGTTTGTCGCTTTGAAACTGTCCACTTCACAAGATGTAAACACTGTTCCAGAGGCATTTCCGGCTTCATTTTCATATTTTATTTTAAAATCTCCCATCCACAATTGAATCTTCAATATATTTGCTGAACATTTCGATTAGGTTATAAATGTACTGTTGGTTGTATTCGTTCAAACGTTTGTGCGGTGTTAAAACAACCAAAACAGGAAGTTCTTCTGGACCAGCGTTGAACAAACATTGTTTGTGTAATCCGCAGTGGCCTATATGTCCTATCATAGCTCTATATCCATATTTGCTTCCAGTTGTAAAGGACATTTCTGGTTCGCAGGCCATATAATGAATCCTTTCATTTCTTTGAACAGTTTTTACCCCCCAAATCCTCGTCTCAGCTTTGCCCGCCGATCTGAGTTCTCTGGCAGTATGTAAGCAGTATTTACTCATATGAATGTAACTGGGTTTCTCAGCATATGGGTAATGGCTCACACTTACGTTTCGACAATGTTTGCCTCACAGCTAGCATGAATAAAATTCCTGGCAAACGCTCCAGCTCTGGCCTGAAATGGGACTCTGCCAGCTATTGGAGATGCTCCGCAAAAGGCTTTTGACTCCGAAATACTCATTTAATGCACTTTCGACCGGTCCCTAATCTACATACATCAGCGGACTGTACAAACAGGGCTATTTTTGAATTTGACACGGAGGATCGCCTGTAGGCAAATGACTCTAGTTAATGAAGTGCTGCATAATTCATGAACGGCTGCGACTCGCTTCCCCGTTCCAGGTGTCGAGCTTTTATAATGGCAGAAAAGCCCTTCACTAAGGTGCGCCATTGTGTTTTGGGGAACAGAGCCTGTAAGTGTCATTTCTCCACGAGCGTTGGAGGGACGCGTGCCTGATCTGTTGGGAAGGTAGCGTGAGAACCTGCCCCTGCGTTTACTTGTGGCTCATTTGCATTTTATGTCTTCTCGCCTGACAGTTTTTCAAATATTGCGTATCCACAATGATCTACAGTACAGCGGGCAGCTAAACGTCCGAATCCTTTCAATCTCAGCTGAGGCATCTGTCCTCGCCCCCCATTCTCTGTCAGTGACTCGTTGTCGTGGCGACGTGCGCGACAGGCGTTTCATTTATCACGACACAGACAAGCGTAGGAATCTGGCCTCCATAATGGCTCAGCACGGCAGCTGTTCAAAGGCTGTGCCGTAATCTCATTTTGATTTAAGCATCCGTGAGGGATGGACGTAAATATGACTCCTATTATCTTGAGTAGTTTAGACGGCGCTGAAACAACACTGTAAGTGTTCTGATAGCATCGCTGCTGTTTGCCTCAGACGAATGAATAGACAGCGGACAGCGTGGAGGACTAACATTTGATCCTGGGAGATCGCTAGTCATGCGGTGTGTCAAAACACTTCCTTGTGTTTTAGGATTCATGCTTTTAGTTCGAGTCCAACGAGTTTTGAAAACAAAACGAAAGGGTGAAAATTCATATTTTATTTAATATACAGGCCAAACATTTTTGAAGCTTTGAGAAGCTGAATTTGGTTTAAAGTAATATCTATTTTTTTATTGTTTCTTTATTGTTTTTCACACACACCTACATTTTTTTAGACTTATGTCCTCCTAATTCAAAAGTCCTTGTATGTCAGGAAATACTGCTCAAGGTAATTTGAAGTAAATCTGTTTTGTGTTAAGGATGTTTGGCAACAAGGCCGAGTTTTTTTTCGGCACAGATGTTTCTCTTCAAATTGATTTTGAGGAAGATTAAAAAAACTTGACACTGTAGTTGTTATAATATGTGTCTATCGTTATGAAATATATTTAGATTTTTGATGCAAACTAATCTGGATTTCAATAAATGTGATGAGAAACGTTTGAGTTGATATTGAGATCTTCAATAATATTGACTTTTGACAAATCTGAGCTCAGTTTGACACATCGTTTACATCTCTTCTCAAACTCTAATGACGGACACATTTCTCGGGAGAAATATCTGAGACGCACATGAGACATCTCATGTCTATGAGAAATAATTGAGCTCACGGTCATCAGTCTGAGAAGATCCAGCTCTCTATCCATTCCATTGCATTTGCCAATTGAGCACAGGTTGGGTAATAGTTGCTGTCTTGCATGCATAATGGGATTAGCAGGATGCGATGTGCGTTCACCTTGACTGCCCTGCTGTGCTGGATTTGCAGTTACACTAACCAATCATCTGAAATCTATTCACTTGCTATCTCTACGTCTCTTTTATTGTTGGCCTTCAAACGTTGCATTACTGCTCCAGGGAAAATCAGTCAATACCGTGGGTTCATGGTGAAAGGATTTGATGTGCAGAGCGTTCAGAGTTGTGTTCGCTGGCTGGCAATATTCCTGTTTTTTTTCACACTAACCGATATGAACTGGAAGACACAGAATAGACATGTCGATGAAATATTGATGGTTGTCAAACTATTTTTTTACAGTTAAGGATTGGATCGAAGTTAAAGTAGCGGTGGGTACAATACTTTTACACAATACAGAACAAAATGTAGTGACCCATTGGGTTGAACGCCAGCTGTCTGCAGAACTGAGATGCTCAACATCTCTGGTTATAGATCACACACCGACCAAACTAAATCTTTATCTTGATTTTCCATCTCTGAAACCAATGACTCATGATTTAGCAACAAAAATCTCTTACTTACACACACAGACACACACACACACACACACACACACACAGGAGGACATGCACTAAAAATATTCACTGGCACTGAATTAGTCAGGTTTGTGAAGCGAGAAGCTCTGCGTTATATCTGTTGGTTTTATGATGCTGGAGTCAATCCTATTGGCTGAGATGATTACATGTGACAGCGTGATGTAACCGGAGGTCTGGGTGGAATGATGGAGGAGTCTGGCCGAGTCTTTATGTTTTCTTCCTTACAGGTAAACACAGACTCGCTGCAGAAACGTTGATGGTTTGTAGAATTTGTCTTTTACATTTCGTTAATATGCAGAATTTTGTGCATTATGTATTAATAAGCGTAGTGCTTGTGTCTAGATTATATAAAGATCGGCAGTAATGAGAGGTAGAAAATAAAAATGAACAATTCAGAAATATTTATGTATAAGCCAGGTTTTTTTATTTAAAACTAAATAATTACATTTTGTACCCTAACATTTTAGGTGGTATATCTCTTGACTTTAACCTAACACAGCATCAAAAAACGGCTCTTAAATGTTAATAAAAAGGTTAAAATATTAGAATCAGGCGATAATTTCCAGTTAAAAAAACATTTTACAACATGTGCACTGTTGCTATATACAATGTTCATCAATTTAGCTTTATTTGCAAAATTATTTTATACGTTTATTATGTGAAATTACTTTTTATTAAACTTATAATTATTCTTATTGTGTTTAATTGATTGACAGCAATGCTGTTACGATGTTCATTTGTGACCCTGGCCAACAAAACCAGTCGTAAGTCGCACGGGTATATTTCTGAAAAAGGCGAAAATACATTGTTAGGGTCAAAATGATCAATTTTTATTTTATGCCAAAAATCGTTAGTATATTAAGTAAAGATCATGTTCCATGAAGATACTTTGTAAATTTCCTACCGTAAATATATCAAAACTTTATTTATGTGAGTCGATCCCTTAATATCGCGAACAAAAAATGGTCAGAAACATGCCTACAAACTTAACTCGCTGCTGTCCGCTCTATGAGAACTACCCATTCAAGTTTGGTATCTATGTAAAGTTAAGAGATTCCGCTTTCAAGTTAATCTACTCTCTTCTATGTCATTACAAGGGTAAGCCAATAGAGAGTGTTAAAACAAACCTGTTTCCTCTTAGCAACGGCCTGCTATAGCGTCTCACGTGCGCAGCGCACACAATCCGTCATGATCGCGCTTCAAAACATGGATTCTGATGGAAGCGCGTTTGCTCAATCTAAACGCTAATGACAGCAATAATTTAACGAACCACGTAAATGATTGTTTCGCAAATCATTGGGAAGATAATACAGAATGTCCAGAGACCGGCTTGACATAAGAGGATGCCCCGGAAGACGACGAATTCAATTAATGTTTAGATCGCTTCGACTCCGTGCCATGAAGGAATACAAAGTGTTCACTGCAGACTCAGAATTCGACCCGCTTGAGTGGGAAAATTCTTCAAAGTTCAGTCAGGCAGTCACATACGTTCTTAAATGCCTTCTTTACAAAGTAGTGGTTTTCATGAGTTGTTTGTCAAAGTTGTGCCAATTTTGCTCTGACAAAATGTAAACAAAACATCATCTTAGCATGTTGGTCTGCCTCTGTTATTGATGATTCGTTGCCAGCTCAAGTGTAAAATTCAGGTGTAAAATTGTATATGTTCCTGGAAAATTAATTTTATGAAATTTTGTGTGTATAAAGTTTAAGCTGTGGTTAATCAATGGTGTAAGTTTCATTTATTTCCCATCATTAGTAATATGCGTTGCTAAGGACTACTTCTGGAAAACTTTAAAGGCGATTTTCTCAATATTTAGATTTTTCCCACTCTCAGATTCCAGAATTTTAAATGGTTATATCTCGGCCAAATAGTGTCCTATCATAACAAACTATATATCAATAGAAAGTGTATTTAGTCAGCTTTCATGTGGTGTATAAATCTCAATTTTGAAAAATGTACCCATAAGACTGGTTTTGTCATCCAGGGTCACATTTGAAAATAAACCTTCTATTTGATAAAATATGTAGGACGCATCGTTTTACACAAATTTCATTTGACCAATTTATTTTGTCTTTATTTTGCTATTCAACAGTTTTAAGACAAGTCGGGCTGGATTGGTAATCGAGCCAACGGGCGGCAGGCAGGCGCACAGATGGCACTAGAGACGGGAGGACATGACCCCCTCACATTCGTAGTGACCCGATCCCTCCCCCTCACTGTCTCTACGAAACATGGGTAAAACTGAGGATTAATCAGAGTTTACGCTATGTAAATTAACCTAAGTAGTGAAGGAAAGATCCGCCTTTACTATTTTGCAATCACTGCTTCAGAATCGGGTCAGCCACCAAAGTTTATGTTCTCTTTCCTCTATGTGTGTTGCAGCTAGCCTGACACAATTCCTGACCCGGCCCCCGGGGTCCTATGAGGAGGTGTTAGCCGCCTCCATTGTGCCTGTAGTAGCGGTAACCATAGTGATCAAATGCCATCATCTATGACTGAGCTGGTCATTTTTCTTGTCTGTTAAAATGGACTGCAAAACTGCCACATAAAACAATCACCTTGATTTTATTTCGAAAAACAAACAGTGTAAGTATCCTGTGCCTTTTGACTTTTCCCAGATGTGGCAGATTAGTTTTGTTATTTATTTGTGTAGCTAGTCTTTTGCACTCCACAGCAAAACGTGGAGAGCATGACAATGCAATTAGGTAAGTGGACAGAGGCAAATAGCGAATTAACTCAAAAGAGTGGTTGGATAAACCAAGCAATTTATCGTCAGGAAATTATGTTTTATCTGGACTAAATTAGGGTCCTGGCATAACGTTATTATCTAACCCAATGTACGTTACAAGTTGACTGAGGTTTAAATGTTAAATAAACATATTTTGCAGAAGGCATGAAGTTTTGGTGGGTGATTGGCATACTAGACACATAACAGTTTGATCGTGCTTTGCTAGTGTTGATCAGGTTGGCCTTTGTTCATTGTTGTTTATTCACGAACTTAAATAAGAATCCTCCAATGGCTTTTTTGTTCAAACCATAAACCCAAATTACACAAAGTAACCAATTGAGTTAAAACCATTTACTGGCGGCTTGGTCCCCCCAGTTAAAAAATCCCATCTGTGCCCCCGGGTAGGCCGGATCGAATGAAGAGAGACCCCTCGGAACGTGAAACGCATTTCTGGATGGAACATAGCGAAGCAGCGTGAAAACCTGGAACGCAACTGCGAACGGACGGAACGGAAGTTGATATTAGAACAATTGTCATCAATGGAGCCAAGAACAACGTAGGCTAATGATGCTTTTAGGAAGTGCAGCCCTGGCCGGTAACTAGCGTTTTGTGAAGCGTTGTAACGTCATCAAAGGGAAGATCACCACGGCTCGACTGTTCAAAGTTGCTTTGATTCTGAGATGTCACATCTATAACCAAGGATGTGACTGGGGAAGAATAAATAGCGTGTTGCTGCCAACTTATTAAGCATGTCAATGTCAATTTATTTCTATACATAAAAAACACAACAGCAGTTGACCAATGTGCTTTACAGCAAAAACACAGGCATCTTTCAATAAAGAAAAACAAATACAGTACAAATATATCCATTAAAAACAAAGATAATACATATGTATATATACACACATGCAGAAGATATAGCATGTTAAATAATACTAAAAATACTAAATAACCAAATACCAGTTCAAAACATGGGTTTTAACTATGATTTAAAAACAGATATGGATGAGGCAAATCTGATAGCAGCGGGTATCAGACAAATATCCAAACTTATGAAACTTTCACACATTCACAGTTCAGTACAATCACACTTCATAGAAATCCCGCAGCTCTGAGGTGGCGTTTCGAGATCAAAGAGTCATTTCCTAATTGGTTGGCGTCGTCAGTGTGACCACCCTCCTCACTCTTGAGAGCCCACCAGACTTTTGGGGTGTGTGAGTGATGGTCAAACACCTCCATAGTCTGTAGAACTGGCAATGCTTGCAAAGCATTTGGATGTCGGCCATCGGCACAACGTTTAAAAGTTTAGAGTAACTGACACGTAAAGCGAGAGATGAGTTCTGAGAGAAGTTTATCTCGTCTCGCATCCTCAGTCAGCCTCTCGCGTACCGGCTGTGGTTAAATGTTGTTAAAATGTTATAACTGTTTATGTAGACAGTAGTGTCCACCCTGTGGAAAAGACCAGTGCTGATGTTCAGCAGCATATGCTTTCTTTTAGATGTGTTTGTGTCGCAAACAAGATTTTGGTTCCCTGAAAAAGCATACTTCACATTTATTTGAATGAGGATACTTTTGTAAAGTCCAAGTGTAATTTTTCAAGTATTCCATACTTTAATATCAATGTACCTACTCGTGGTATACTTGTACGTGTAGTATTTCATTTCTACTTGTGGCCAAATTGGTAACCTTTTTAGTTTGTTAAATGCTTTTATGTATGCTTTAATTGTAAAGGTAGTAAACTTCGAGTACACAACTTGTTCACAACTGCGTTTTTTTTGTACTGCAACTATACTGCAAGTGTGCTTCTATGTATACTAAAATTTTAAAGTATACTCTCAGTCCACTAGATTCTACACTGATCTTATACTTGTTTTTCTTATGGTTCACAGATTATGAGTAATTTTCAGCATATTTGTTATATTTACAGTAGATTTCAAATTTTTACATAAAATATACCTTTTATGCATACTTGAAGTAGACTTGAAGTAAATGAAAATGATTGCGGTTTATACATTTTAGAACATTTTTTGTCACCAAAACAACATGTCACCACAAAGATCATGTGACTTCAGGTGATGAGTATGGTGATGGTGGTCAGCCACCTTAGGCAGCACAAAACCCACGTCATGCTGGTCTGAGCTGGTTTTGTTACCAGGGCAAACAAAGAATATCCTCCTTTTTGTTCCAGGAATGGTTTGCCTAGCTCAGGACGCTTCAAACCCGCGTGACGTTCCCTCAGTGTGAATATTTTAGACTATCCCGGCCGCATATTTACATATGATAAAAGTGAATGAGGAATGGGGCTGTCAAAAAATACATATAAAAGTCTCATGAAAGTGGTCCAGATGCCTGGTGCAGTATTCCACACCTGCTGAAGCCGTGCGATAGCTTGAGGAACAGACCAAAGAGATCGGACTTAACAAACCACTCCTCTCTCAGATCAGACATCACTACTGTACATCTCTGTCGCCAACTCTAACGAACGTGTCAGGGGTGTACTTCACAAATTTTTATGAAAAACAGCCGTACACATTTGGAGTGTTCCTTACACATGAAAACAGTAGATGAGTCAGATGATTGATGATTATACGGGTATGGTAGATGTTTGTGTCTCTTGACAGCTCTCATTTAGATTCCTTACAGTATGATGGAAAGAGAGATGATTTAATATGAATTTGTCAATATGTAAACAACACAAACTTAAAGGATTTTTTGAAAAAAAGATATTTGTAAAAAAATATATAAATTGCCATGAAGTTGTGTTAAATATTATTAAAATGAATCACCTTTCTCGATCCACGTGCCTCATTTATGAAGCGTACATATGAACAGATTGATGAAAAATGTGAAAAATGCTTAACTCCACAGGTCAGGGTCTCAGCAGACATTCACATATTTGACTCTCGAGTGCTGCAGGTTTTTGGAAATATACGTTCTGTTCATTCCTGCCGCTTGTATAACATTACATTACTTAACATTAATTAATTATCGTTAAAATGTGGAAATCTAAAACTGTTGATGTCTTCATTGATAAAGTTTCTTAAAGGAATTATTTTTGGTAAACTAATGAGACTAACTTTGAGATGCATTTTGTATATTTTTGTATCTTTCGTTTGCTGTAGTTGCCTTGAAAAATAAATATATGATATATTAGGGTTAATAAAAATGTCAGAATTAGCAGTTTTGCCAGATAAACAGCTAATTGTAAAGCGGTTTTGAAAGCCGACAGAAATCATTAGCATATGGGTGTATAGGGAGTGGGGGTCATTCGGTGTATGTCCGCGGTAAACAAATGTTTAAAGGAACAGTTTACAAACGTATCATGCAGTAGTGAGTCATTGTATCCTGAGGGCCCTGAAGTGGAAAAAAATGCCCTCGTCCACCAGAGACGGTTTTTATTTTCAGTAGATTTCGTCCGAATGCTTATACGAACAAACAGCTTTTGAACAATCAAAACAAAACAGAAATAGTAGGTGGGATTAGGTTTAATGAGCGCGTAGCTTTATACAGTAGAGAGCGTGAACGTACATGAGTCAAACTAGTGCTCCAAACTATTCGTATATGTTAAGATTGCCTATGTGAAATAAAAGCATATTCAAATGGATTGTGATATGTTCATTTGTCAGTATCCATGTCCTCTGAGGTGGTTTAAATATTGTTCGCCTGGCATTTTCCTGAACATTTAATTGGCTCTGTGCTGAACGGGTTTTTCAGTCCCAATAAGCAGCCGGCTGGAACGGTTTTGTCAGCCATGATGATGCTTATCAGATCTCCCCGAGAGTTTAGACCTCCACCACCTCTCACAGTCCTCGGTGAGGATGGAAATTTAATGATCTCAGTTCCTTTTCGAACAAAACCAATATTTTTAGCATCGCTCCGAATGTTTTGTGAGCGTTTGTTGATATGCCAGCACATACAGTTTTAGTTTGATAGACAAAAATATGACCAACATCATTTTTTTCATCACAATACTATAAACTTAATGAATAAATTGGACGAAATAAAATAAAAATCAGCCAACTAGAGCACAGAATAGATTTCAATTCAGTTTACAAAGCTTCTTAGGATGAACTTGATAAAATGTAATTTCTATAAATTCTAGACAAAAGTTGACTACATTGGACATGAGAGGAATTTGTAACTATTTTACGAGGTAGCTTATGCGTATGAAGTCTTACGATGTGAAAAAAGCAATACTGAAGCCCCACCCCTAACCTTACTCCTTAACCTAACGTCACTGGCGTAAAAGCAAATCATGCTAGAACATTCAAATCAGATTGTAGGATTTTTAACGAATAAACTACACCGTAAAATAGTAAAGAATTCCAGAGGTATTAAGACGACATGATCAAATATAAAGGTTTATTTACATTTTTTTCTTGATTACTTTTGACCATCAGTGTGTATTTTCACATTATTTAGTATTATAAACATCACATAAACATTTCATGCCCTGCATCATTACTGTAAACTTAAACATGTTGACCCGGTTGCACATACAAGCCTTAGCTTAATCCAGGACTATGCCTTAGTTAAGTTAGCAAATTTAAGTCACTTTTATTAAAATGCCTCGGATAAAAATACTGCTGGTGTGCATCTTGAGACAAAACAATGGAAACAACATATTTTAAGATATGTCAGGGCTTTTTATTTTCAGTTTAGACAGCTCAAACCTTTCTTTTAGTCTGGGACTAGTTTTAAGCCTTGTGTGTGAAACCGGGCAGTTGTGAATTAAAAGCATCTCCTGATACTTAATGCTAGTCAAAACCAGAAACCAAGCCAGACCTAATTACTAATTCAAAGAAAAGATACCGATCTTTAATTTTAGATAGGACTCATTTTAAAGAACAGGCATATGAACGTATCTACTTTTCTAACACACATTACATTACAGCGAGGAAGCGAGAGAGAGGTTTGTTTGGCGATGCAGAGTATGCGCTTCACTCTCTGCGGGATTTGAGCCGTAGTTTAGCCCGATTAAACCTCAATTCGTGCGTTTGCTCCGGCGGTCAGTTCAGATCCTCACTTGTCTTTTTCAATCACAGTAAGCCTGTATCTTTGCATCAGACGTGCCCACGCCGTCAGGAATCTGATGTGTTTACAGTTTGTGTTGTGTGTTTCTCTCTCTGTTACAATAACAGTATGGTGCAGATCTACTGTAGCCGTGTGTGGGCATATCTCTCTCTGTGTGTACCCCCATGTGGGCGTATGTCAGTCGCCTGCTTGTTTTATTTTCTCTAAGGCTGAATTTTTCATGTTTTGGATTGAACTCCCAAAGCAACGTTGTGTGTTGTGTTTGAAAAGTCAAAACTGTTTTGAAAGAGTTAACTGCAGTAGCAGACTTTGAAAACTTAAAACGGGGAAATGAAAAGCAGAAACACGAGTCGCATGCGTGCGTACAAATCAACATTTGAAGGTGCACTGATGTACCCGGTCTGACCTGCGTTCGGTTACACTTACCGACTTTATAAACTTGCTCTTGGCTCATGATGCGAGACCCTTCAGACATGTTTACTATGACTAATCTTAAGAATTCCCATAAATTCATTAGTGTATAAAAATGTCTCAAGCTGATAACACGGATAGCGAGTGGATATGATGACCTCAGGACCAAACATGCAGAATAACGATTTTTTTTCATCTAAATTTAATAGATGTAGTAGCGTTCCAGGACATATTTTCCTGTGTGAAGATGTTATTGAGAATGATTGGTTTCATTTGGTGAGGCTCACATTGGCTTATAAACATTATTGTTTATTGCCTCGGAGTCGTCGCATGTCGGCAATAAAATAACTCGCTTTCGGAAAAAAACTCAAGTCTGAGTTATTCTACCTGGAACAACAAAATCAGAGATGGTTTTGGACTTTTTTATTTAGGGATGACAAAGCAAGTTCTTTCCCCACCCAGCAGTTGATGATTTAAAATGAAATAAAGACCTCTAAAATATTTTTTTCGTTTTTAACGTCACATCCCAACAGCATTTTTAATTCTGACTTTTTTAAATGCTTGTCTTAAAAAATTCTTATAGCAATTTACATATGCATCAAGTGAGTTCTCGCGGGCGAGTCTTTGTTAAATGAGAGTTCACATTCACATACGCAAACAATTTGTAACCTAAATTGGCTTAATGAACTCAGAAGTTATTTTCTTGAAAAATGCCGGGCACAAGGACATCATTTCTCAAAATGTAAATGTAACAAATCTCAAGATACGGAAGGAAGGAGGCGAGAACCGGAAGTCAATAAAATAAACTTTTAATAAATAATAACAGCCGACGGCCCCTCACGGACGACCGCCGGCGAACAAAACATAAATACAAATATATAAAACAAACTTAACACATGTTCGGGCCCGTACCTCTCTCTTCGACGGTCCGGTCGCTCGTTCCTTTTATGCTCCCCATCTCCTACGAGATTCGAGCCCGGTGTGCGCACAGCTGGCGCTAATCCACAATTACTCACCGGACTCGAACCACGGTCTCGCCCCGCCTACTCTACTACATACCCCCATCACCCCTCACAGGCCGGGGGGCACCCCCGCGACTGTGCAAGCTCCCTCCCCCTCCCTCGGGGGGGGTGGGGTGGGGGGTATGCAGCGACGAGACGAGACAACGGAGATGGGAGCCCTCGGAGCGACCGGAAAGAGAGAGGGGAGAGAGGAAAAATAAAATAAAAAATCCGGTCCCCCGACATGCTGCCGCTCGTTCCTCAACCAGCCGGAGTACTCTCCTTCGCGGTGCCTTGCGATGGCCCTGGGGCTTCGGTGGACGGCTCGACCGTCCGCCCCCTGGCGGCCGGCGGTGGCTCCTCCTTTATCTGGGAGTTGGGGCGGGTTCCCCGTCCCCTGTTCCTCCCCCTTGGGCGGACGGACGCAGGCTCCGGCCTCTGGCAGGCGGTGGCTCACCTGGCACTTCCGCCCCCTGCTCCTCCCCCTCGGGGGACGGACACAGGCTCCGGCCTTTGGCGGACGGCGGCAACTCCCCCGCTCCCACTTGGACGAAAGCCACCCCACCTCGACCCAGGGGCGCGGCAGCAAAGGTCGCCGTTCCACCGAAGTTTTGACGGTGGCCGCACTGTGCACTTCCGTTTCCCCAGAGCCACCGCTTCGGGCAGCCACTGGCGGACGCCCTTCGTCCGCGCTGCCCGAACTCTCCGGCACCGCGAGGCCACTCGGCGGCGAGGACTCTCCGACAGCATGTCTCTCCTTCCTCCCGGGTTTCGGCACCAATGTAACAAATCTCAAGATACGGAAGGAAGGAGGCGAGAACCGGAAGTCAATAAAATAAACTTTTAATAAATAATAACAGCCGACGGCCCCTCATGGACGACCGCCGGCGAACAAAACATAAATACAAATATATAAAACAAACTTAACACATGTTCGGGCCCGTACCTCTCTCTTCGACGGTCCGGTCGCTCGTTCCTTTTATGCTCCCCATCTCCTACGAGATTCGAGCCCGGTGTGCGCACAGCTGGCGCTAATCCACAATTACTCACCGGACTCGAACCACGGTCTCGCCCCGCCTACTCTACTACAGTAAAAGTTTAATATTACAACAGTACAGGCTCCATTGACGCTCTACTGCTGAGAAAGTCTGACTATCTGTCTGTCTGTCTGTCCGTCTGACTGTCCGTCTGTCCGGCTGTCTGTCTGTGTGTCTATACGTCTATCCGTTTGACCATCCTTTCATCCATACCTTCATCCATCCATCTGTCTGTCTGTCTGTCCGTCCATCAGTCTATCCATCTGTCTGTCTGTCCATCCAGCCACCCATCTCTCTCTCTCTCTCTCTCTCTCTCTCTCTCTCTCTCTCTACCTATCAACCTATCTCTTTATTCTTTAAATCTGTCTTGTTATACAGACGACACACAAAACATTCCTTGGTCAGATCTGGATCTGTGTATGCTTTAGATCTGTGAAAAGCTCTCAGATGTGCACGTTTGATTGATCCTGAAGTGAGGATGGCCTTACACCGCCTGTCAAGTTCAGCGTCTCCCTGCCTCTTCAGTTGAAACACAAGCTCAGGGCGATACAGGTGGACACCTCCAGAATGGATCTTGGAGTGCTTCTCACCGGCCATCGGCACCGGAGGGAGTTTTCTGCTTTCAGCACTGTGTGTGGTGAGAACGCCAGGGATCGGTCCTCTGGATTCCCTTTAACACTCGCACAACAACAGCAGCTCTCCTCATCTGCATTGCTCGCTTCTTACATCATTTCTCCACACTAGACTGCATCAGAAATGGAGATGAGTTGGACCACAGGGAGTTGTTGAAGGGCTGTGAGAAGAACCTCCTGCAGTGGAGCATCGGTAAGAGAGGGGGGGTCTGCCAGCGTGTGTTTCGACGCGACGGTCTCAAGTGATTTCAAACCGGCTGATGGAGGCTGGTGGCGAAACGCCTCCTCTTTCACAATCCTCAGGGTTATTCGCTTTACGCCTTTGCTTTAGTTGTAGATTTGACTAGATTTGAACATGTTATGTGCACGGAATTCAATGGCACAATGTGTTTTTTGTTGGTCATTGCTTTGTGGTTAGGATGTTGTGAGTGGTTGCTCGCTGCTTCAATCCTTTATAAGATTTCTATAAGATTCTGCTCCCTGAGTAAACAAATGTGGCTACACTCTGTATTTTTATTGTCCGCCAGACAAAACTCACAAGTCTTATTGATTAGTGATAGCACATCTGCACCAGACACTGGATTGGTGCTAAAGGTTGATACTTGAGGGAATATGTAAAACTCTTGCTGGCTGTTCCAATGGAAATTCTACTTTTCACATAAATTCACAAACATACGCAGAAGACACAATAAGTAGAACTATAAATATGATGCTTTAAGAACTGTCGAGTCCACATCAAGTGTAGACATAAAACAATAAGCTTGACATCACTTTCAAAGCATTTTTTCATCCCATGATAACTAAATATATTCTAATATAAAAGGCTTATGTGTCTTTTTTAGTTGATGTTTTAATATTATATAAAATATTATATAAAACGGTCAGTTCAGGTCCTTGATTCTGATTGGCTGAGCACACCACATAGCCTAAATATCATTTTATTTACTTTGTTTGAAACCCTGCTAAACATATGAAGTAACCGTTTTATAAAAACTCTGCTTTGCTTCGTGCAAAAATGCCCTTAGCTGTTATAAAATATACTGTAACCCACTGCTTCTTGGTGCTTAATACTTTATTATATTTATTAATATTAGATCATTTCAACAGTGGTATAATAATATTTTAATATTAGATAATTTTCTATATTGATATTATTTTACCTTCAGGACACTTGAAATATACTGTACGGTATGTCACATTGGATGTAAAAGAGAACGAGCAAGATCAATAAGCAGAAAGAGATAAAAAAACAAATCCAATCTGAAAATGTAATGAAAGACCAAGATGTACCTCTAGACATTTATCAACAGTGGACTAAACAAAGGAGAATATATTGTGTTTCTTTAAAATAAATGGTTATATATCAAATCCATTTATTTTTTATTTAATGGTTATATTTATTGATAACTTGTTAAAAAATCTGCCTTTTGCTTCTGAGGGACAAAGAAAGTCATCGAGCTTTGCATGATGTGAGTACTGTATATCATGACTTTAAATTGTTCATATTTGGGATGACAAAATAATATACTGTACATCAAGACTGGAATGCATTTATATTTGTCTGCAATATTTCTTGCCATTCTATGAAGATTTTCCCAATGTTATTTTTAACCATTTCAGCAACTTTTCAGACCTGAACAGTGCTCTTTGAAAACCCCAAATAAGACCCAATCATGCATCCAGCACCATGGCGTCCAGCCGCTTTCAGGCTTAAAACATGCTGGTACAACTGAGAAAAAATTTGCAACTTTAAACATTATTCTCTGTCAGACCGCTCTCGTTTCAGCGCACCTGGTTCGTGAGAAAGAGGCCAGCCGTGATGCGAGCGCTGCGACGGCCTGTCATTTAGCGCTGCGGGGAAGGCCTGTCGCTTTCACATCGACATGACGGCTTCGTTAGCATCTGTTAGCCTCGATAAGGCCCCACTACTCCTTGTTAAAGACAGGAGACAATACACAGCACATGCTTAATTTCTTTCAAGAGGTTTCCGCTACTCAGCCGTGACAGGGGAGTGAAGCATAAATTCCTAGAGACACAAGGGAAACAAAAGATTAAGCTTTTCCAAAAAGTAGAGCAGATAGTTTAGAAACGTCTTGGTGCAGATAATATAAGCGTGGGATGGAAAAGCACTCTGGTGTTCAACTCGTTTCAGAGAAGTGTTTAATGGAAAACTTGTGAGATTTCTGACTCTTCTGATTAGTAGAAATATATGAGACGTGGAAAGTGTTGGGCAAGTTACTCTAAAGAAGTAATTAATTGCTATTAATTACTTATTCTAGTGTAATTATATTACTGTACAAATGACTCTCTCCAAAAAGTATTTAATTAGGCCTACTCGCTATTTTCTGTTTCCTACTTCAACATTGATTAGTTGAGTGATTCAAGAGGATAGACATGAAACGACTCTTTTAATTCATACAAGTAAAAAATATAAAACTACATACAGTTGTATTATTAACTGACCAAAGTACTACAAATGTGAGAATTGGGATTTTAAAGTAACACTTTAAATTTTGATAAAATTCCACTATTGTACACACATATTACACACATTATTTAGTTTAGTACCGAGAACCGGTACATAATTGGGTCGATACCAGAATATGGATAAGCTTCACGATACTGTTATCAATACTTGAGTTGTTTTATCTCTGTGTGTTTGGGTGTTAAATGGTGAATTAGAGACTGCTGTCTGTCAGTGGCATGTTGTGTTTTGTGGAGCTCTCAGCATCTGCGTTTCACAATGAGGAAGCTTCAGTCAAACACCCCTTTCAGCCAACCCGTCAAAATAAAAGTCCTTTATTTGAGAACAAGTTGTAACATAATTTTTTAATCATTCGGCCACGGAGTACTTTAGTAAATTGAGGTAAATGTGCTATTAAAATTATAAAAAATAGTACACATAATTAACTAAATATTACTTGCTTAGAAAATAAGACTTATATTTATGTAGACCTTAAACCAGAAAGGAAAAAATAAATATGGGGTACCAGCCAAATAACCATAGTGATGTAAAGTAAATATGTTGAATAACATCATGATGTGTTTCTATGCACATGCTAAGTGCCGTAAGTGGTATGCTAAGGAACACACACACGTTTTGTTATGTGGCATTATCTCTTTGCTCAGAATCATTTGTGAACTGCAGTTCTAAAGCTCATCTGTAATAAAGACACTTAAAATGTTTAACATCTTTTCACTTCATGTGTTTTTACACCAAATTTTAGAATGTAGTATCGATAACAGTTTTGATAAGTACCGGGATCGATAATTAATATCCATATCAGTATCGATATTGATAAAATCTTAACGATACCCATCCCTAGAATTAACTATCAACCTCCCCTTTTAAAGGGAAAAGTAATTAAATCACAGTAACTCATTACTTAGTAACTAGTTACACCCAACACTGGACCCCCTGTCAGACACAACGAGCTGTACTTTTGCGTTTTGCATTTGCTAAAGTACAATACTGAGCTCTTCATGTGGATTTGCAGCGTCTGTCACAAAGTCCAAACAGTATTTCAGCAGGGGTTATCTAAAGGTGGCTCTATTCACATTATTGGCTGACAAACAGAAAGGAGTCTGCAGACGGGCTAATTGAGCGAGCGACATCAGGCCATAACCATTAATGCAACATCATGTGGGAATACAGTGGTAGACGGTGGGCTGTGACCTCTCTAATGTACAGTATGTACACTAAAAGCGTTCAGGAGAGATGTCTGTGAAAATGCCATTTTTAAATGTAACGTGTTGCGATTATGTGATACAACAGGTCTGTGTTTTATGCACTTTTATATGTCACTTTTAGAGATAAATGGAGTAACCATGGTTTCCACCAGATTACCATAGTTACTGCAGTTATTGTGTAACATCAAAAGTAGATTTTCTGAGGATGCGAGTGGTTTGTTTTGTTTGCATGCCCAAGTCTCAGTGATTTTCTGGTCTCGACTGTAGTCTGATCTCAAAGGAATCTGTATGTATTCCTAAACCTATCTTTCGAGGGTGTGACTGCAGATCATATTAAAAGATTTTACAAATTCAACATCTTAGTGTACCTTCAAGTGTGCTAAATACTTATTTTAAAAAACTGACAGTGAGTGTACTTTCAGTGTAAGTTTTAGGTAATTCTAACATTTTAGCTAACTTATACTGACCGAAAACATGAAGTATATTTGGCCTATACCTTTTTTAAGTAGTAATTGTTTACTTACTTGATTGAGTAGCCTATCAATTACTTTCGTCAAGTTTACATGGTTTTCATATGGGTTTAAGTTTAACATAAAACATTATATCTAGATAGGAAAAAAGTTGTATACTTAAAGTGCAAAACACTATAAAAATAATCAACTCTAAGTACGAAGTTCACTTGAAGAAAACTTATACCGCAAGTATATTTGCAATATAAAAAGTGCTAAACTAGAAGTTTAATGAAAGTAAATGTACTTTCATAGACTAAAAAATGTGCAAGAAGTATTGTACTAGTACACAATTAGTACTCTTTTAAGAGCACTTGTGGTATAATTGCAGTAAAAACTGAAATTTTAATTGTGAACTAGTTGTGTACTCAGTTTTCCAAGTTCACACTTAAAGTATACTTGAAGGCAGAATGTCCGATTTGTCTTAGGTGTTGATGATGTTCAAATCACCAAAACAAACACACCCCTAACCCAATGTTGTGCTTTCATCAGCGCTCGGCACAGCTAATGTCCATCCTATGCACTGTGCACCTTACTGCTGATTGGCTACAAGATTGTTTTGATACTCGGCCCGACTCAGTTGTCTAAAGCGAAATTTGGAAATCGGTTACCCCGCCTTTAAGAGTACTTTTGTAAATCAAAAAATCTGCCAGTTTCTCCCAAAAAGTATTGACATAGTACACTCACAAGTACACTAGTTTTACATTATTATTAGTATATATGTGTGATTCCTGCATATATGTAATACATATTATAAGGTCAATGAAATTGCATTGAATAAAGATTTTAATCTATAACATGTTGATTGTTATATTTGTAATTTAATATCCAGGAAACCTTGAAAAAGTGCTGCGGTAAAGATATGTTGAGGAAATGACATCTTCGCTAATATTGCAGGTAATTGGCAGCTAGTAAGGTCTATTGCATGACATGAAAAGATGATGTTTACCTTATATTTTGGGGATGTTCGTAGTGAGGTGGCCTAACGTGTCAGCAATGTGCTCATGTGTTTCCATAGAAACTAGACTTGTTTGTCTTTGATAAAAATTCGTCCAGAATCCTTTTTTTCATTGTTGCTGTAAGGACTCAAACGTGTGGGACAAGCATATTTACTTAATAAAACTCTAAAATGATCAGTAAAATATACAAAAGCATTTACGTTGCTGTACATTAATATGTAGATTATTTTACAATTACATTTGAAATAATGTCAAATTGTAATTCCATCAGCTTGTATATATCTATAAATGCAACATAAATTTACACTAAATCACATGGATCATTCATTATATATTATTTTCAAGGTGTGTGATGACACTGTGAATATATTTGTAGAGAGTCATATGACAAATTTTGACGTACATCTAAAATTTCACTGCTAGGACTTAAAAGTGCTCGCAGATGCAGAAACACCCGTACACCACATAAAGCATTCTTATACTTAACTTTACTTAAGCTTACTGAATAAAATGAAGTTAACGTATTTGTTATGAAGGTAAAAATGTGCCACCTTAGAAAACTGTGCCCCGAGATTGTGTTGATATGACTCTTTGAGTGGAAGTCTGTGATTTTTCACCCAAGTTTTTGGTCCCGCAGGTATAAACTGTATGATTACATTCAGAGACATTAAAGCATTCCTCGCCTTAGCAAGTCACACAGTTTGTTGTATTTGTGTCTGTGCGATTTTAGGTCCACAGCAGAAACTGCGGAACAAATTGCATGCCAAGTTCAATACTCAAGCTTTGAGGTTTGTTCAAATCCCTCACCATATGTATGAGTCATAATAAAAGTCTTGTCTGCATTTGCAAACACCACTAATAATATAAGTGAGATTACCATGTTTTTTACAATATTAATAAAAACTGTATAGTGCAATTTTTCCATTTCTTGTTTTTTTGACACTTCAATAGCTTGTTTGTGTATAAAGCACGAGCTTTTGTTTGTCAACTGTCCTGTATGCTTGTTTGTACGAGCCGGTAGACTCAGCTCAGAGGACAGCGTGGCTCTTCACAGCTCAGCGGTCTGGTAAAACTCGGCCCATTAGCGAGTTACCTGTTGGCAGAGCGGAGAGCGAGGGATTCTGGGAGTTTTCTGCAACACTGACCTCATCGTCCAGCAGTCACACTTGATTCCAGTTAACGCCAGCCTGACCGAGGACGTGCGGATTACCGCTCTGACATTTTGAGGTGGAAAGGAGGTAAAACAAGAGGATGTGGGAAAGATATACGCAGAAGGGGGCCTTGTGTCGATGACCTTACGGGGGCCACTTAGACCCGGAGATGAAGGTTACTAGAGAGCCAATGTTTTTTTTTTTTAATAAACTTCTAAGATGTTTGCAATTACAAACGGTGCGATCAAAATGCTCAAGGGTGGAAAAGCTTTTCTCTCAGCGTGATGGCACACGGATATGTACGGTGTATGTTATTTCTAAATTAAAGTGTTTGGCTGTTGAGCATAAGATTCCATTGAATATTGAACTGGCATTTTTTACTGTAATCCGCATTTCATCGATGTGAATAGTGCTATAAAAATATATGAAGAATTTATTTACAAAAAGAGATAAACATTTTCCAAAGTCATGTTTTTATTGTGCATTCCAATTAACATCGAAAACCATAATAACAAAAAAGACTGTTAACTAACACAATAAAACACAATTTAAAAAAGAGAGTTATCGCATATTGGAAACTAACTCGTCAAATCAACCAGATCTCACAGGAATTCGTAACTATTTTAGAAGGTGGCTTATTCATGTGAATTTGAACGTTGCGAATCGTACAAAACGTACAAATACTAAAGCAAATTTAGACGTTCCACCCCTTAGTTACCCCCCTAAACATAACGTCACTGGTGCGAAAGCAAAACGTACTAAAATGTACGAATGAGATCGTACGAATTGATACGAACTAAACAAAATTAGCCATCTCGTACAATTGTTACGTTTTTGCTGTGAGATTGTGTTGAAATTACTATTTATTTATAGAATTGTCATTATACTTGATTATTTAGATTTATTATTTTATATACTTTATAAATTATTCCTAAATTGAGCTGTCCGAGTCTGATTTCAAAACACACGTAATGAAAAGTACGTAAAGTAACCTGTAATTTCATGTTTCAACAGAGGTGGTGATAGAGAAGCAATACAGATTGCAGCTCGAAGATAACTCGCTAAAGGCTGAACTGATCTCACGATATTTAAATCTTCAAATTTTGTACTATAAACATATGTATTGTACATTTGTAACTAAGAACACCTCCAGATCGCCTGCCGTCTTTGTATTTTGCTGGTTTAATCCCTCAGCTTGTACGCAACCGAGCAGCTCGATGCGCCCCAGCCCAGACATTGAGTCACATTGATCTCCAGGTAGGGCTGGTCACTGGACCACATCCCCTGATCTTTCCTGGCACCTGTCTCCTCTAATGCCCCTGTGCGGAAGGGCGATGGGAGGGGCTGTCTTCTTTTGAAGCGTGACCCCAAAATGAGTAAGAGTTGACATTTTATCCTCACACGCTGCCGATTAAGGCTCACCGTCACTCTGTTATGGGAGATAATTATTCACTTGTGACTCATAGATACGTTTCAGTATTTTGAGTAATCAGAGAGACGGGTCACGGCCGCTCATTTAAATGTTATTTGGCTGACTCATCAAAAGGACTCCCTCAAAACTAGTCGAAAATGTACGGTGGAAGTGAAATTAAATGTTTCTAACATGTATTATCTTTAAATGGAAACCATTATGTTCATTATGGAACACACTTAAAAATAAAGGCTTCTAAAAGATTATTTGTCAGCCTGTGTGGTTCATTGAAGATAACAACAACAAGAAATCTGTTGAACATAAGGTTTATTGTAGTGGAAAAGGTTCTACAGATTATAAAAAGATAAGAAAGACATGTTTATTTTAAGAATTTTTGACAAAAATAAAAATAAATAAGAAATTTGAAAAAGACACGCTGTGATGTTTTGATCTTCTATTGGTCTCAGGCAGTCACGTGAAGCGAATTCGTAGGTCAGAGTTCAACAAATTTGAACTTTGTAACGCAGTGGAATGTGAAATATCGTCGGACGGGCATGCCTTTCCGGTCCGACCCATTCTCATGCTTATGAATGGAAGTCAAAAGAACGAAAAGTCAAGTCTGACCGTGACATAATAGAAAAAGTGTCCACTCTCAAACTGTTGCATGGACAGGCATTTCAAGTCTTTCGTCCACTGCTGTCCATCTTCTCACAAAACAACTGGATTCCTTCCGGTCTATATAAAGTCCATCCTTCCGAAACGCTCTGACCCACCCATACCATATCAGCGAGTTCCGCTCCTCAAGCTGTTGTGATCGGCCAGTCTCCTTCTCATTGCACGTAAATACAGAAACTTTGGTTTAGAAATAAACAGTAACAATGGCAACAACTTCACGTCTTCAGTTTAACACATGCGGATCCATCAAAGTGTAACGGAGGTCTGTGTGTGCATACGCAAACTTCAATCTTTGTTAAAGATCACGTTTTTTCTACTATGGCGAGGGAAATGATACCGTACCGGTTGGGTCAGACAGGTTATATTATCACTAAGAACAGAAGCATTAGTTATGCCTTTTTATATTGGACCCGAGTTGGATAATAAAACAAGCAGATTGACCACGAGACGTTTGCAAGCAGGACTTCAGAGGACGTTTCAGAGGTATGCGCACACACACAATATCACTGTATTACACACAACAGATTTCACAGCTGATGTTGCATGAAGCTGTTATTTGACCGTTGGTTATCTTAGAATGTGTGTAGCTGAACTCTTATGAGCTATAGGACTGTGATGAAAGTGAAAGTAGTTTAGCACGTAGCTCAGTCAAATGTTTATAATCTCTGATAACCAAACACTACTCCAGCGGCTCTTCCTCTTCTCTAAGGTAGGCCCCGCCCCTTTTTTTGGCGTATTCCTTTGGTCGGGGGTTATTAAAAGCACTCGGAATGGTGACATCATGTACCCAGGAAGTAGAGGGCTGTAGTCCGATCCACCCGATCTCTGTTGTCCTTCAAAAGCGAATTCTGTTAAAGACAATATCTCGCTTGGCACTGAACTTTGAGCTGTATCATTTTGCAGGTATTTTTCCTGCTCTAACAGCAACATTACACACTAACTAAAGGTTGAAAAATTGGATCGCGGTTAACTGCTGCTTTAAAAATACATTTGACCGATTTCCTGCTGCATTTTTAATTACAGACTATCGATGGTGACGTCACTGCACGCGAGAAACGCGGCATGTCTCAAACTTTCATGTAAACGCGTGAAAATAGGCTTATTTTTAAAGCTTATTTTTGATAGATATCCGTTTATTTTGTGCATGTAAATGCACTCAATGTGTCAAACTGAGCTCTGATTTGCCTCGTCTGCAATCAACTCAAACATTTCTCTTCAAATTTAACCAAGTCCAGATTGTTTCACCTCAACAATGACCCTCATTTTACACATCCATACTATCAATTTTAGGAGAAACATCTGAGACTAAATTGATAGTGAAACACAATGGAGAACTAGTTTCAACAGAAGCCAGAATAATATCTTCAGATATTCAAGACATCATCGCTTACAGGTGTAATAGAAGGATTCACTCATTTATATATAAATTAGCCTACTTCTGAAAGATGAAATGGGTCGTGTGCTAATGTTTCCAAGTGATCCTTCATGGAAAGCGTTATGAAACAACATCATGCATGAGTGAGAGACCTGCTCGTGACAAAACAGACAGTGTGATGGACACTAAAAGGAGAAATTCCACAGAATTGACGCAATTATGCGCAGTGTGAAAGAAACAAGTTCTTCGGCACATTGTGTGGGCGGAATAGGTTTTATTTCAAGACACGGCTATAGCCTATACGTCTTTATTAACAAGACAGATGAGCTACATGTTCGTCACATGTGTGTGTGTTTATTTATAAACGTGTGGATGTATTATTCTAAACAGAAGGAAATTCAGTACCCACATTCGAAGAGGCCACGCGTTAAAGTGCAAAATGTTATATCGCAGTTCCTATTCAGACAGATCACCGGATAATAATCAGAACTAGGTTGGGAAAAGGATATCAGATCTTTTATTTAGCTTGACTGGACTCAAACGGCTTGTTCCTGCCTGGGAAAGTCTGATAAAGGGATATTAAAAAAGCAAGCGCTCGGTGCGGATACATCATGGCTATTTGACACTGAATATAACCTGCGGCATGACAAATGAACAGTTGTATTCTGGCAAAGAGTGAAAGTAAACATGCCATGCTAACTGAGTGTTGTGTGATTGCCAGAAGTCATAAGCTGTGCCCTGCCATCACTAGATTCATACGCTGCCATGTCAGGTGTCTCAGACTCACTGCACTTACTTTTCTGGGGGGATTTTGACTGTCTATGTTTTATTCCTCTCTTTTTCCTTTCTCTGCAAGTAAATGTTTCGCCAGCTGCACCGGTGAAGCTGACAGTAGGCAAAAGATGCTTGAAGGCAATTAAAAATGTTCTTATTCTAACACGTCTTCAGCCACCTGACTCCCTCATTCTCTGATTCACTCATCCTTTCACACAACTACTCTTTTGTATTATTATTTTCTCACTCACTGCTTTTATCGTCTGTTTACTTAATGACTCCTTCGTTGATTCCCTCACTCTTTCATAGAATCGCTCATTCACTGATTTGCTTAATCATTGATTCACTCACTCACTCTTTCACGGATCACTCATTCATTGATTTACTTACATATTCGCTCTTTGATTCATTTCCCTTTCACAAACACACTGATTCAGTTACTCACTGATTCACTCACTCTTTTACTGAATCCCTCTTTGATTTACTTCCCTTTCATACACACTGATTCACTCACCGATTCACTAATTTAAAGAATCGCTCATTTACTTCTTCATTCACAGATTCACAGAATCCATCATTTATTAAGTGATTTACTCATCCTTTCACTGAATCCCCTATTCAATAATTTACTGAATAATTTATTCATTTAATGAATTACTCACCCTTTTACTAAATAGCTCATTCACACACTCACTGATTTAATCACACTTTACTGAATCACTCGTTCATTGATTTACTTACATTTTCACTCGTTGATTCACTCACCCCTCCACTGAATCGCTCATTCACTGAATGAGTTACTCACTGATTCACTCACTCTTTTACAGAATCGCTCTTTTACTGATTTACATTTAAATCACTGATACACTCCCCATTTTACTGAATCGCTCGTTCATTGATTTACTTACATTTTCACTCGTTGATTCACTAGACCCCCGACGTCACGCCCATGGACCGCTGGCTTAATGTCTGATGCTTAAGGAACACTTCAGCGCATTCAAAGTCGTCATCTGATTGGTTGAATTTCACAAGATGTCCGGGAGACGTGCGTGCGTGTCTCAGACATGTTACAGACGGATCTGTGCAGTCTGGGATGGTTCAAAGGATTCTGCTCTCCTTCTGACTGATTGTGATTCATTGACTTATCGATTCACTCTTTAAGGATATCAAGCATCGTGTCTGCTGGAAATGGAACCCACTGTGTTTATTCATTAAGACAAAGTCAAGGTTGGGTCCAGTGATGGCCCTCAAACGTGTCATTCTGAACTTTCTGACGTGTTTACACGCTTGTGGCGGTGTATGAATGTTGATGTCAGCTCAACAGCTGCACTTAGGGAGTCAGAGCATGCAAACATCACAGTTAATGTGAACTGTCCCGTTCCTTTGCGAGAATTACGATTCAATGTGTCTGATAAGATTAATCTTCAACAAGTCGAGTAATACGTTATTAGCTCACAGATGTTTTCGGAATCAAACCTCTCTCTCTCTACATAAAAGCTTAATTTTTTGCTCTGAATTTTCAAAGCCTTCGATTCCGAGCCTGTATTAGAAACTCCTAATTGGTTTTGGATGTAAATGCATGGGTAAAAATCCTACACGAGCATCTTCTGTTCGATGTTCTTCTGGATGCATGCGAGGCACGTGTCTAGGCTCCTCTAGATAAGAGCGAAACTATTTCAGTCTTTAATTGGCTAGCGTGATGTTGCAGGCAGACATCAGCACTGAACCAGCTGTATCAGATATGATTTTCACGCTGCACACAGCCGACACCTCCAAGCCTCTTGGAAGGCGTCTCCTGGTGTGTTTTATTGACTCTCGTGATTATGTGTGAATGTAGAGATCAACAGTTAAAAGACAGCATCATCGACCACATCTTCACACACACACGCACACATCCATCCACATGCATGTAGGTACCAAAATACGTTTCCAATAAACTTACCGACCCAGAAACAAACGCAATAATCATGAAAATAATTGCAGTGCTGCCATGTTTTTATTCTCCTCCCTCCAAATCCAAACTCCATCAAGCTTTTCTTTGAATCAACAGTGTCACCTACTGGTCCAGCTGCGCTGGTTTATGTCATGATGTGATGCTGTTTTAGACATCTGCTCTCTCATCTTTAAAGCTAGTTAAAGTCCGTTTATTGCTGTCAGAAATGCTTGGATATTAATGATTGATGGCTTTGATGGCTGCTATCAATATGATGAACCACGGCGAGGCATCACGCCGTGCGTAAAAATGATTACACATCTGGTGTTTACATGTCATAAGGGTTTGCGTATAACAACATTTGCAGGACGGCTAGTGTTGAAATGGTTGCTGGGAATCGTTCGGTGCTTCTAGAGATAAACAGATGCATGATCATATCATATCAAAACCTTTTTATGCTAATTTTTTATTCATCTGATATATTTTCATTGGTCGTAACTGTTTGAAAACGCATTCGTCGACTATAGTGCAGTCAAAGAGGGTTTTAATAAAGTATATATACTGTGCGGAAGGCTGGGGCATGTTGTCACAAATGCCTTTAGCATTCAGTACGTGCTAGTTTCAAACAGTTGGTTCAAAATAGATCACAATTCAATACTCTTTGTCATTTTTTTTGTACACGCTACGATTGTGGTTATTTCATATTTTGAAACAGCTAGGTAAATGAAAACCACTCCGTCACACATCAGTCTAAAAGTGACTTTGAAATAGAAAGACTGAGCCGTGTTTAATCCCCAAAAACTGTTGTGTTCAAAACAAAACAAAACTCAGATAGCACATGTGCGTTTGTAAAGATGTAAAGATCTGGAAAACATCTGCTGTGTAAAAACATCTAACTAACATCTCAGAAAGAGCGGTTTTACACACATTCTAACACATAAACATCTCTGATAGAAGATCTAAAGGATGTCTATAGCAGATGTGAATGCATTTACATTTATTCATTTGGCAGACGCTTTTATCCAAAGCGACTTATATTATTCTATACATTTATACATAGGTATATGTGCAATCCCCTGGGATCGATCCCACAACCTTACGTTGTTAACGCAATGCTCTTACCACTGAGCTACAGGAAATCTGGAATGCAGATATCAAACAGATGTCTGCCACATGTCTTTGTGCTATCAGGGATATTTCCTTATCATTATAGCACATATACACCTCGGACACGTCTAGACGATGTCTGCATTTACATCTACAAGACCTATTTTTGGAATATTTGCGATATCTGCATTACGTCTCTTAGATGTCATAGAGACGTCTTGAAGATGTCTGTGAGATGTTTATGAGTTAGAATGTTTCTAAGATGTTTCTAAGATGTTTTCTCCCTCTCCAGATCTTTAGCAGACAATTTAAAGACGTACCTCGGATACTGAAGACAAAATGAAGGACAACACATTTGAGTTTTTAAACTCAACCTTGTGTTGTCCCTTTTATTTATTAAACAAAAATCAACACAAAATGACTCATACATGTGTTTAAATGCCATGTGTTATTGTTTGACACATACTTTTTGAGAGTGTAGATACAAATATTTTATTCAGGCCACGTTGGGAAAATCTTTATTTTTGTATGTTGCATATGAAGTTTCCTCTGTGACAACCTGCCCCGCTGTACGTCAACGTGTTTAAAATGGTATAATACACATAGACAATGCAGGTAGAAATGATCAATAGATCAATAGAAATTGTTTTTGTTGTCAGTTCACAGTATGTGTCTATACAGAAACTTCACTTGGAAAAAAAACGTTCGATCATTTTAGATAACAAGTTAATTCAAAATTGATTTTAAGTAACAGTTAAGGGCTGAGTGCAAATGTGTTTGAGGAACAAATTGAATATGTGTGTTGAATAAACCTTTTGACATATGTTAACTGAAGTGGCTGCTAAACAGTCATAGCAAGTTTTTTTGGGACAGCGCTTTCCAATATCACAACTTCACAATTTCTGTTAGAAAAAAATCCTCATCGAATGGCTTCAAGAGACTTGGGGGAAAAAATACAAACAAACAATCACACAGTTCCTCCGTCACCAATAAGATAACGCTTCTATCTCTGCATCAATATCTTGGGTTCACCCAATGTTCTGCGCGACACTAATATTACGGCAATCATTTTCTTATGACACAAACGTGGCAATATAGTGGCATATTGTGTCCTTGCGTTTATCTGATGTTGTGTGAAATAACATCTGTGATTTCTGTCATATCTCCAAAGACCATAAAATGCGGCCATGGTTATTAGAGGTCATACCCTGACCGGTCCCATTGTTCCCAAACCATCTCTTTCTCACTTCAAATCCGTGTTGTGCTTACAAACTGAAAAGTAAAGTAGAAGCAGAGGTTCTTATTCTGTGTCTGGTGTGTATTAGACACGGTCAAGTAACTCTTTCATTTGAATGGAGCTCTAAAGCCCGGCCGTGCATCCGTTCACCAACAATTGCGCCGCTTCTGTAGCAGAACTGTGAGTAGTTCATAAAGCCCGACTCAATAGTTTTCTTTTTTTTATTTCCAGACGTGAATGGAAGTGATTTGCTCTTTTGAATTAGTCTTTATGAACTGTGCAATATCTTTTGTGTCTGTGTGAGTGTTTATTTGGGCTTTGGTATTTATGACGTGTGTGTATGTTATAGCCTATATGAGGCTCTATATGCTGAAAAAAAAAATTTTAGGAAAATTAAAAATATTCCATGGTCTTTGCATCTATACATTATTGAAGTTACAACTGAGAATATTTCCCTCCCAAATTCTCATTTATATTTTAAGGAAAAATATCTGAGACCCAGTTAAGACTTAAGCACAGTTCTTGCTTAAAGGGACAGTTCACCCAAAAATTAAGATTCTGTCTTCATTTTCTCGCTCTCTTGTCATTTCAAACCTGTATGACTTTCTGCAGAACACAGAAGATATTTATGAAGAAAGTTGATAACTGAGCAGCGGTGGCAGCCATTGACTTCTATTGTGTGGACACAAGACCGATGCAAGTGAAAGGCTGCCATCGCTGTTCGGTCAACAACATTTTTCTTAATATCTTCTGTTGTGTTCTGCGGAAGAACGACACTCATACAGGTTTAAAGTGACAAGAGGGTGAGTGAACTTTTAATTTGGGTGAACTATTACTTTGATGCTTAAATCTTCTTATAATAATGTTTTAATGCAAGAAATATGTAATGGTATTGAAAATATACAATATATTTTCAGGAAATTCATCTTCAGAGTACACCATCTGTCCCTTTTTGAAATACGTTCAAGTGCATTGTGAAATCATACTAACAGCGACCTGCCTGCCTTCAGAAATGAAGCTGACTTTGGCTCTGGGGTCTCTTAAGAACGCAGGGTAGACCCCACACATCATGAACACATTCACTTCAGTCGTACCCACACAAGACGAAGGAAAGGGTGCCGAGACCTTGTTCGGTTAGAAACTCTATCAAAGACTTTCTGTTTTAGTAGAACTGTCTATGTGATAAACTCACTTTGACTACCACCCCTGGGGAAGCAGCACATCTACATTTACACACACACCTATATACCGCATTCATTAACCGGTACCTCCTTTCCCCGTTAGAGCTGTCGGGGTCAGTGGGTGCACACGCAACACCGATGACAAGTGGACACATTTTTCATCTCTCCACTTTCCCACTTTCCATAACTGTTTCCATACATTTTCATACATACCTGCACTTTGTCTTTGTTTCGTCTTATGTTTGTTAGTTTAAGTGTGTCAATTGTCTTCCAGTACGATCGGCTGACTCGAACAAACCACCGTCAACAAATGATGGCACTTCCGGGTCGCGCCGATCCAACGTGGCCGGTAGTGGGCCATACCATTGTGTTAAGTGTCTGGGAATTTTTGTAGATATTTGTGTATGAAGTTTATAGATTTAATGTATTAGGTGAAGAATGACATGTTTGTTATTTGTTATGCATATGGAGTGTATATGGTGTCATTATTTGTTAAGGTGGGATATACTAGTAACATTGGTACTAGTATCATAGAAATGCATACTTACCTGTATAATGGTATGGCTCCGAAAAGGGGCAGGGTTTGGCCTTTATAAGTCCAGGAAAAACGCCAAATCAAGGCTTGATCTGGTTAATCAAGTCGACGCAAGGGTGCTACTGTGGTGCCTCACACAATCCCTAAAACCAGTTATAGAGAGAGTGAATAGCTGTTTCTTTGATACTCATCGGTGAAGGATTAATTTGCTACTTTGGTTTTCTTTTCTCTTTTATTATTTCATTTGATACTTTGGATTTTATTGGTAACCGGGACACTGTAAATGTACACCTTCACTCTGGATTACTTTTTGGCACTGTAAATAAACACCACGTTGCACAGAAGTGTTTCTGCGAGTGTGACATCATTTTTTACATCACTTTGTATTCACAATTCCTCCCGAAGACGAGCTGGTGGGTTCGTTTTCATCACAGTCTATATCTCTCAATTTTCCTTTTTAACCCACACACACACTTCACAAATCACGTTATAGAATTGTTGCCGTGCATGATTTAGAATATTGTTTGTTTTTAAATTTTGTTCATACTAAATGAAAATCATTTAAAATAAACAGGGTTGGGTAAGTTACTCTGAAATAAATAAATAATATTAAACTACATGATGTTTTCTTAACTGACCAAAGTATTATGTGAGAAGGATACATTAAAGCGTGCCTTTTAAAGTTAGACTAGTCAATTCCACTCTTGTATACATTACACAGTATTTAGTTCAATTACATCAGAAGTAATTGTTATCAAATTACAGAAAAATAAGAGCAATCCCTTACTTTCATTTTTAAGGGAAAAGTAATTAAATTACAGTAACAAATTACTTTAATTAACTGAATAAACCCAACACAGCAGATACACAGCACAAAGGATTTATTTCCCATTTTTAACCCCCATCTTTTAGTCCCCCACACTGCAGTTTTGATTCAATATTTATATGAACTTCAATTTGAATGCGTTTCTTTTCTTGAGTTTGTGAAAGACATTGAACATTGTGGAATGAACCAGATTCTCTTCAACAGCAGCAATCATCATCATCCAGAATCTTTACTGGGACTGTACAGCATCCCAACATCACTGCCATCCGGTCATCTGAATCAGCTCCTTAAGATGCTGAACGTGTGCTTGTGTCTGGATATCTGCCTGGTTAGAGCACTCTTCTCAATTATTGGATGAAATACTGCAGCCGTGGTCAGTAGAGGAAAAAGCATGTGCAGACATGGTCACATTTTCGTGTGAATCTCAAGTAAAGTCCCATGTGAAATTGGGATGTGTGAAACTTGATGATTAATGACTGTACAAAATATAATTTATCAAATTAAATATTTTTTCTTTTTTATATTTTTGGTTTATTTAAACTATAGCTTTCAGTGGGTGCATGGTGAAACAAAATCAAATTATACCAGACAAACAGAATAGCACTGAAGAAAAATGACATTGACCATTTAAAGCAGTGCATATATACACACAGTATCGAGGGCTTACATCTGTCGCACATGCTACAAAAAAATCGGTCTTTGTTAAGAATAAATGTAATAGTGTAACACGCGTGCGGTATCGTTTGGCATGTGCATTAGACGGAGCCGCTTGTTTGTGTGAAGTGTGTTTATATCGTGTATAGAGTCCTCTGATCTAGAGTCCTATGATGGGATGTGGGAACACATAATTGACTCACACTATCGGAATTCTACTTTTTAAATATCTCTTCTGTTTGTTCTGCGTGAGTTTATTTTACACGTGTTTTACTTTTTGAGGGAAGCTACTGACTTCGCAACGACCCCTGTTGAAAAAGTCAGCATATGCTAGTTTAAGTTTGTTTTGATGCTGGTTTGACTATCTTAAGCTAGTTTAAACCGGGTAAGGATCAGCACAAGACCAGCTTGAACCAACACAAACCAGCATTAAAACAAATCAAACCAGCATTGGCTAACCCTTTCAACTGGGACCCGCCAAAATAAAAGTCTGCTTAATCTAAAACCAAAAATAATTAAAATAATTACCTTGATGTAAATGTAAAAAGTGCAGTTAACACTGTATACAGTATTTTTTTGGACAGATGTATTTATCACTGTATAGTAAAGCATTGAAAATACAGAACTCAGAGAAATTAAAAGGAGAATAGAAATTTGGAAAAAAAAAATGAAATGGCCCTAATTAATCCATTCGTATAACGTTAATGTCCTTTTTCAGTCCTTTTTCCTGTCTGTTCATGTGATGACCTGCAGAAGATTTTTTTAAAGATGATAACAGACGTATACTTGTGCTGCAATTGTTTTGCCTGTGCTGTAAAACTTTAAAATTCTACAGCACTGGTGATATCTGCAGAAAAGTTAACGTACAGCCCTGTTATATATCTGATTAAGACAAGGTTGTGTATTAATAGACGAGATAGGTGTTACTGAAATAACGTCTGTGTATTCATCCCTCGGCGTCTTAGAAAGGCCTTGAAAATCCGTCTTTTTGTCATCATGACTCTGCACAGTAACATCACACGTTCCTCCTCAAAAGCTTTGTCCTTGCTTGAACCCGCTCACATCCGACCCAACTCGCCTCACCATGCAAATCACGTCATTGTTTAAAGCTCTTTCTCCTTCGAAGCCTCTGTCCGTGATTAAACATACATTTCAACGTCTTTTTCCACCTCGACCGCATCCTTCCGTCCTACTTAACAGTATTCATTTGCAAGCTTGGCAGCCTCACACCACGCTGTTGTGCGCTCCAAACGTGCGCCGGGTCTTAAGCTTGGCACGAGGTCTTGCCGTCATTCAGGATGACACAATAGTTTTTAGCCACCCTGGACTCTACGACCGACGCTCTCGTTCACTGATAAGAGCGCTTACAGAATCCACTCGGCAGCTTCTTGTGTTTGTTATCGCCGACGTTTCTCACGTTAACTGGAGAGAGACACACAGTGAAGGGGATCAAGTGGTTGAATGGAGGATAAAATGGACTGGGAGAGAGATAAAGAGCTGGAGGATTGGGTGGGTGATGGTTTCATTAGGCACTGACAGTAAAAGGAACCCAACTGTGCATGTCTATGAAATCATTCTAACATTTAAATCTGCGCTTTGGTGACCCAAAAAAATTACTTTTGTTTTATAATTTATTGCACATGTACTGATATAATAGGTAAAATAAAGAATGAACTGGCTTTATTATAAGGTAGACAGTAGTATTCCCATGAAAACTAAACATTTCTCATTACAGTGATGAGATTAAATGGAGAGCAAACGGAAGTTTGAAAAAAGATGGTTTGAAACCAAGAATCAGAAACTATAGCACAGTTTAGACCGCCAGCGACAAAGCGAGGCGATGTCATTCATCTCAATGGTATAGCCTAGCGACTTCCAGCGACAGTGACCGTTGGCAGCGGGAAGTGAGCGTGTCTAGCGACTCTAAAAAAAATAGATTTGCTCAACTTCATGCAAATGCTGAGCAACTTTCGGAAGTGACTACCACTAGGAGTACAGCTGCGAAGCTCACTTCAGCCGTCTCTCGTCTGTTACTGCAGGGTTTGCTTTTACATGTTTCTAGGATGACCAAAGCTTGGAATGCCATCTAAGGACCTTGTAGAGAGAGACTGGCGACACATAGCGACACCGTCACTGGCGGTCTGAACGCAATTTAAGAGTGTGCCAGATGCATGAGGTGGACTTCTGAAGCCGAGACCACCAGATAACTGTTGAACTACTGTAGCTGAACTTTGTTGGAAACCATTTTGTAGTTAGACTTTTTTTCACTTGTTTTGTAAAGTAAGTGACAATGAAATCTTATAGTGGTACTCTTTCAAACGCCGACATAAGCTGACCACTCAAATAGATTTAATTTAACACATAACATCCTCTCAGACACTTAATGGCTCTGTCCGCGTCGCTCTCTCTCTTTCTCTCTTGCTGTTGTCTTCCGGCCAAAGTCTTTCCAGCATTAGAACTACTCTATCTTCCATTCAGCATTATATGTAACATCTTGGTCTGCTGTTGGCAGTGGATAAGCTGAGTAAGCAGGGGTTTTTCAGATGTACTGCTCTTGTATGGCTGTAAATCACATACGAGAAGTCCTTTAAGCTTGATGTCTTATTCGCACAGCCCATAATAATCTCTGGACCTGCTGCATTGGGTGTAGACACCAAATTCATTACACTTTTGTCGTTCACTCTGTTTATCTGTCTGTCTGACTTTATAGATAACTTGTCAATCTAGTTGTCTATCTGATTGCATTGATGGTAATAATGAATATTATTGAATATAAATCTTCTTCAGATTAGTTTAATATAGTGTACTGTATTTGCAGTACATGTTGCATGAAATAGATTTGATTTTGAGAATAAAAAATAAAAAAATGAAATAATAGAATAAAAAATATATATACATATATACATAAGTAAGATGTAAGCAAGTAAACAAGCAGGCAAATAAATATATAAATTAAATGTTTGTTTCTTTGTGCTTGTCTACAGACCCACATCCTGCATCCTCTGTTATGACACTCTTAACCATTAAAGTCGTATAGCAGCTTTAAAAAGAAAGAAAATGCGTTTCCCCGAATTTTTTCTTTCTTCAGCATTGAAGCATGAGAATCCACCAGGTAGCAACAGCAGAACATCAACAGCGATTCTCGCTAAATTAGTTTCAGTGTAATCCCAGCAGCACACAGAGAACAGATGCAGAATCACTGAACTGCTGAGACAAGCTGTGTTCATATCTGGGCACCAGAGAAAAGACACTCAGTGTTTGCTCACATCATTCAACATGCGGATGCAACCGGTAGCATTTGCAATAGACATATTTCTGTATTTCAAATTGTTAATGCATCGTGTGGGTTGTGGCAGCAAAAAACACTGAATGTAAATTATTGACGTCAAACCTGATGCGGCACATTTTTGAAGATACAAGCGAGAACAATATAAGATTAGAAAAGCGTAGCAGAGAGAAATATCATGTCAGGGGAAACAAATTATAAGCTTGCATTTGAAAGACCTTGAATATGTAAAATAAGATTTAATTAAATCAATTATATTAAAAAAAGACAAAAAATAAATGCATCTGTATACACCTCATTGCAATTGATGTGGTTTAATAATCCGCTTCGTGCTAACATTCAAGCACCGCAACGCATAAGACATTTAAATCGACATTGATCATGTTTCCTCCAATGGGCCCACTCCAAATCTGAAAGACCCCCGGAGAGTCCACATAATCACAGGAAAATTGCTTTAAAATTATTTGCAAGCGCGCAAGCTCATTTTCTGCCACTTTCCGAGTTTATCTGTCACACGAGAGGACGGTGAGGATTGTGTTTGAAGCACCGTAGGACACGTCCCAGGGATTTTAATGAAATGTTGAGGGGGTCTATTTTGTGAAGCTTCTATAGATAAATGTCAAATGAATGATCAGAGTGGAGGTTAGATGTGTATGTGATGAACAACCTGAAACTATGGAAATGTAGCCCTGTCTCTGAGTATACATTATTCAACAGACAATCAGGCTAGAGAGGTTAATAGAGATGAACAAGAGAGTTCAGACGAAATGCAGAAAGGGTTTTTGCAGATTGGTCAGAGACGCAACGGAGAATAAAAAATAAGACTAGCAACAAGACAAAAGCATGTCATTGTTTTTGGGCGAACTGTTCCTTTAAGTGTCCTTTTAGTATACTTCTTTGAAGCTAAAAACATAAAAAGAATATAGTTTAAAGTCTGTTTTTATGTGCTTAGCTTATACTGACAATTTTTTTGTATATTTATGACCTTTGCAGTATCGCTGTTTATAATTGGCTAAAAAATAGCTGGAGTGTCATCTTTGACCACTAAGGGTCCCTCTTCGTGTCTGGGTGTTTTGCACCGGGGTCTTGTCATACAGGAACAGAAAAGGGCACAGGTACAAAATGTTCTGACTGTCATTAAATGATTAAAGTGATTCATTTAATATTGAGTGTTGCAGCATCTGTTGCTATAGTTACCAGTATGATGTGAAAGTCGACGCTCAGAAACATTCTCATAACTGCAGCAGCTGTCAGGAGGACATCAGCATAAGCAGTGTAAATGAGCGCAGATACAGCTGTGGACACTGTTGGCATTGCATATGACATCATACCAGTCCGATCTGATATGATATGATGTGAAATCCAGTCTGAGTTTTCAGACAGCTCACGGAGAGCAACAGATGCAGCGTATCCAAACGTGTATCTCCTGTATCCATAGGCGCTGACTCATCCACTTATTCACTCTCACCTCACAGTGACTGTCACAGTTCTCTATATAAGGAAACCATGAGCTTAAATTGTATCTGGGGTACAGCAATAATGTGCGATGTTACATCATTGACAGAAAAAGCATAGACTGAGACGCATTCACAATAATTCCAGTGTAATTGAATTTTAAATGGATGTAAGTTAATCTGTAACTTTGTTCTTTTATGCTGTTCAGACTGTATTCTGTACATTTATTCATGAACCGAATCCAGATGAGGCTTTTGAAAAATGTCTTTGGCAGTCTTTGTATGGCTTGAATGCAATTACTTATGAAATATAACTCTTATATTGGCTGGTTTTAAGTTAGTGAGCAGTACTGGCCCATTTAAAAAAAAAGTAAAATATTAGGCTAATTAGTCACCTAATAATTGTCTTTCTAAAAAAGCAACTAAATGTCTTATTAGGTTGTAACATTTTAGCAAATAAATAATAAAAAAACACGAGGCAAACAGTCATTTTTCCCATGTACTTGTTTGACATATAGGGCTGTAAGCTAATAACATGTATGCAGTACATTGGTCAAATTAACGCAGTACTTGGACATTTTCTAGTAATATCAATATCTTTATTAAAGTCCCCTCAGTGGGTTCAAATGTTGAGGACACATACTGCTTTCTATCTTTTAACTTAAATTGCAAAGTGCATTCCCACCACTAGATGTCGCTGTTTACAATGCATGTGCAGAGAGTCTGAAAACTGGGAAACGGGCTGATCTGGGGTGAACGGGCTGATCTGGGGTGAACGGGCTGATCTGGGGTGAACGGGCTGATCTGGGGTGAACGGGCTGATCTGGGGTGAACGGGCTGATCTGGGGTGAACGGGCTGATCTGGGGTGAACGGGCTGATCTGGGGTGAACGGGCTGATCTGGGGTGAACGGGCTGATCTGGGGTGAACGGGCTGATCTGGGGTGAACGGGCTGATCTGGGGTGAACGGGCTGATCTGGGGTGAACGGGCTGATCTGGGGTGAACTGGCTGATCTGGGGTGAACGGGCTGATCTGGGGTGAACGGGCTGATCTGGGGTGAACGGGCTGATCTGGGGTGAACGGGCTGATCTGGGGTGAACGGGCTGATCTGGGGTGAACGGGCTGATCTGGGGTGAACTGGCTGATCTGGGGTGAACGGGCTGATCTGGGGTGAACGGGCTGATCTGGGGTGAACGGACTGATCTGGGGTGAACGGGCTGATCTGGGGTGAACGGGCTGATCTGGGGTGAACGGGCTGATCTGGGGTGAACGGGCTGATCTGGGGTGAACGGGCTGATCTGGGGTGAACGGGCTGATCTGGGGTGAACTGGCTGATCTGGGGTGAACGGGCTGATCTGGGGTGAACGGACTGATCTGGGGTGAAGAGGCTGATCTGGAGTGAACAGGCTGATCTGGAGTGAACAGGCTGATCTGGAGTGAACGGGCTTATCTGGGGTGAACGGGCTGATCTGGGGTGAACGGGCTGATCTGGGGTGCCTCTCAATTCTACTTTGTGCATCCTCATTTACTTTCTCGCTTCCTTTTCTCACGTCTTAGCTTCACCCCTTCAGCATGCCAGGAAAGGGAACAAGGAAAAGACGCGAGGACAGAGGAATTAAAAGAAGTGAATAGACACATTGCACATTGAAATTATACAAATAAAGTTAAATACATACTTTAGGCAGATGTCATCATCCCCATTACAACAAAATGAGTTAAAACATGCATAAAAGTGCTCAAAAATGTATATGTTGTTAAAAAAAAAGAAAACGTTTTCTGTTCATTTTAATTGTATTTTTGTTTTTGTTTGTCTTAGCAGAAAATCAATATCATACGTTTCCTCCTGTTTCCAGAAGACGCCCACTAAAATGTCATTCAGTGTAACAATCTTTTCAGGCACATATATAACAAAAATATATTTATGACATTAAATTACTTTCACCCCAGATACCAATTAGTTGTATTTCTTTAAAACCTGCTACTTTTTGCATATTTGTCAATAAAACATTTTTACTAATTTAATATGTCCCCTTATTCTTTAATATATTTTAATATGTCCGAATAAGTCAAACTAAGCATGTTGTTTGAATTTGTACATAATTATTGTGTTAGACTAACTGACAATGTAATATTATTTCAACCAAATTTTGACAAAAAAACATTTTACCTAATTTGAAAGTGGTTTCTATGATCATAAAATAATTTTTGCTCATTTGTTTTGATGGGGACATCTTAACGTCTTTGACCCACAAAACACATGTTGTTGATTGGAAGTGTCAGGCGAAAAATATACTCTGTTGGTTCTGTTGGACTAATTATAACAGTTTTAAGTAAATTCCTTACATTCGTTTCCAATTGAACGGAAAAGTATTGAAGTAAATTCAGAACTTTGCTCATCTTAGTGCATGACATATAACAAAGATGAAGTCTCAATGTGTTTTATCACATTGTGGCCACATGATGGAAGCAGCGAGTTACATTTGAAAGAATACATGAAGCTCTTTGTTCGGTGTGTTGTTAAAACCTCTCGCCTATAAATGTACAGAAATGACTTGCATGCAAACCTGATGCATATTTTTATTGTGTAGCTTATAATAACTATTCCACCCAAACGAAGAGCAGCCGTGATGGATCTTTAAGTTCTCACTTTAAAATGGCCTACAGGACCATCAAGACTTGTTTACCGAGGGTTTGTGATCTCATGTGAAAAGGTTCAATGGGGGAAAGAAACGGAACTTGAAGTTTCTTCACATTGACCTAGAAAGATGAACAAGTTGAGTTTAGATGTTGACACAAACACAAATGTTTGCATTCTCTGGACCTAAAACACTACACGAGTGGCCCCACTCTTCACAGTCGCCCTACTGGTATGTTGTGGGTTTGTCAGCCCATGACATCACTGTCGTCACGTAATCCGTATTCCAACACATTGCAGATTATCGAGCGAAATGAGAAATGTTTGAATAGCAACAGTACAGACTGCAAACTCCATTTCTGTTGTTATCTGCTCAGAATCACATTGGAGAGGCGTTCATTTGTAGCATCGGGGAGAGAGGAGACTAATAAGGGATTTTCCAGTGTGCAGCTTGGAAGCGGCAGAGAAATGAATAAAATGTCTGAAAGAGTAATCTCCCGTCTGAGTCGAGCACTTCTGGCATTCACAGAGAAGCTTCTCGCTCGTGTTCTCCGGCGTCGAGCTGAGATGTTAGATGACTGCTTTCAGGGTGACTCTGACTTTCATTTTAAATGCAAAGAATGATGATCCGATTCACTTTTACACTGACTGTCGGCCCCTGGAGGGCCACTGCTGCCGGTTCGGTTCTGGGGCCACGTAGGTGAAAACGATGCCGTGAGTCCTGTGATACTGAACCTTCAGACTGTTTTTTTTTACTGTTTATGGTGTCTGAGAAGACGGGCGTCATCACTCATAATTAGGCTTTAGGGGTTTTAAACGTTGAAGTGTATCTCGTCCCATGCCGGTTTTGTTACAGATAATATGAATGATAACTCAAATCCAGTTGCCTTCTGAGTGGAGGCGTGCTGAGAGTTTTCTCAGCGTTTACAATGACACAATTCACAGAGGATTATTGAAGGACGAATTATAGACACGCCAGAATAGACCATCTAAATGAAATGGCAGCATCATGTTCGTATACTATTATTAATGCACTAGTAGTATACATGTAAGTGTACTATTTCTGTGCTACTAAGGATTCAATTGTTAGGTTTTTTTTGTTTAAAAAATATACTTTTACGTATACATGAAGTCTTAAGTATGTTTTTGTTCGTAGTGCAACTGTACTAAAAGTGACTTTATTCTTTTGGTTTATTGATAGTTTACCAAATAAATTCTTGTTGCACATTGTTTAAAATATACCGTGTTTTCTTTTAAGTGAACTTAACATTACACTTAGGGGCGGATTCGCGGACAGGGATTAGTTTAAATCAGGACTAGGCTTTAGTTAAATTAGGATATTTAAGTTGTTTTTAAAAGCAACTTAAAAACGTAAAAACGTTATTTAACTGTGTTTTTAAAGAACTCGCTACTGATGTGCATCTTGAGACAACACAGTCGCACTGATAGATTTTAAGAAATGTCAATGCAAGTTGTTTGCGATCAAGACATCTAGGCTTAAGGCCAGTCTGGGAAAGTTTACTGTGTGTGTGTGTGGCCTTGTTTTATATCCCGGTGGGGTCCTAAACCTGTATACACAGCAACTCATGGACACTTATAAATCGTACAGAATGATATTTTTTGAAAATCTAAAAATGCACCGAGATAATAAACCAGACGTGTATATATATATATATATAAGTATACTATACATATATATTGCTTCCTACTCTGTTGCTGTATTTAGGTATTAAATAGAACACTTTGATGTATGCTATCAGTAAACTACTTAAGCATGTATACACTTCAACTGAACTTCAGCAAACTTGTTTATTTTAAAAAATGTAAAGTTTGTATTATTTTTGCACTTAGTAGGCTCTGTACAGTTTTACTATTTAGGTAGGAATTTAAAAGTATATCTTTAGGTAGTATTTTTCAATGATCATATTTTTAAAAGTTTATCTTTTTTTTCTTGTTTTATTTACTCTAAACTATTCTAACCCAAAGTCAAGTGTACTGACGTGTTGTTTATTTCTGAGAAGTTCAGAGAAAGTATACTTTCTATTTATAGTTCAAATGTACACTAATAACACATTTTAATAAACCCTGCATCTGTTTGTAAGGGTTACACGATGACATTCATATTAATAATGTCAATGTTAAATAACGTTTATTTATTATTAAATTTGGCAGAAGCTTTTATCCAAAGCTCACTACAGTACATTCAGGGGAAAACATTTTTTCCACTTTTTACATTCCCAGTGAACCGACCGTACATTCTGACACCACCAGACCCGTGACAGTATGACATCATCTCCGCCTGTGGACTAGAGTCCGTCTTCTCTATGATGCGTGCAGATAATATTTGATACAGAGTCTGTGGCATTTCACCTGGCCCCATTGACAAAATCACTGCTCTTTTGAGACCGCAGACTTATTATTGTGTCCCATATCTAATATCTGCCTTTCCACTTGAGACGGATTATAAAGGTCTTGACGTACACCACAAAGACATACCCTAAATAACCAAAGATAGTGAAGAAAACTTTCATGGATAAGCTTGCAAAAAAAGTGTCCACTTTACGCAATTTATTTAAGATAACACAAATACAAATACAGCTTTCCTGTGTCTCGGTGGATAGAGCATGATGCTAGCAACACCAAGGTCATGGGTTCGATCCGAGGGGTTGCACATACTCAGATACAAATGTATAATAATGCAATTTCATCTAAAGCGTCTGACAAATGCGTAAATGTAAATTTAAATGTACAAAATGAAGTACATGGACCAGAATAAGAGAGAAAATTGGCCACTTTCCTTCTGTTGAAATGCACAGGCCTTATCAGTTGTATTGTCCCCTATCCAGACTAACTTCCAAAATAAAATATGTGTTAAAATCATGAAAATTTAGTGTTTCAGGAAAAACAATGTAAACTCTTATTTTAAAGAGTAAACAAAATGCTTCCTGACATGCTTTTTTAAGAAATAGTGTCTTAAATAATTCTTAGTTTCACTGGAAGAATCAAGCACATGACCAACACAAATATTGTGCATTTTTTACTGTGAATTATACAGTTTAAAGTACGCCGTGTACGTTTTAATGTATATAAACTCTCAAATTTCAAGGCCCAATGTTGACCCAAAGTTGATATTTACTTACTTTACATCATAAACCAAACAAGTGAGAGCTCAACGAGGTGTCCTGAAGTATGAGAGAGCGACCTCTCAGTAATGACATTTAACTCGGGGGAAGAATGTGTGTGAACGTGGCGCATATATGTCTTTGTTTATACATGTCTAAATGCACCTGAAGGTCTTTCTCGGAGTAATGCTTGTTATGAAGGCAGCAGGGTGTGAAAAAAACACAAGAGATGTTCACAGAGATGTTTTTCTAGCGTTCTCGCACCTGCCTCTGCGTATCATTACTCATTTAAATGGATTTTTACGTTTGCAGTAGAAGTGTCTGCTCGACAAAAGTCTCAATGGCGCTGCAAGATACGCCGCATGCAGGTTTTTAACAGGTTGTGTGGTTGCTAGGGTGTCGGGGAAGGTTGCTAGGTTCTTTATGGGGTGTTAATTAGCCCAAGTCAAATCGCTTTGGAGTCTTTATTACTCGTGAATGTTGCTCTTTCATAGCTCAGGAGATCTGATGGAGATCTCAGTTGAGTTTAATTTAAGTATCAGCCTTAAGAAAGGTAGATTGTAATAATGTGGATTTGAGTAAATGTGATGAGAAATGTTTGAGTTGATATCGAGATCTTCACTAATATTGACTTTTGATTGCAGACGAGACAAATCTGAGTTCAGTTTGACACATTGTTGACGTCTCAAACTCAAACTCAAACTCAAACTCACACACATTTCTCACATTTATGACGCACACAAGACTTCTGTATCCTCTGTATTGTGATGTCTTGGATAAATAATTGAGATATTGAAGAGGTCTGAGATTCACTTGGTGTGTTGCGGAAGTTGAATGCGTTGCGCATGCAAACAGCTTCTCTAAACATTCGTCGCTGCATTTGCATTTTACCTACAATGAAAAAAGTCAGGTTAGACTCTATAAATCATATCTACGTATTCTTACCTGTTTCAATAATATATGGATTTTTCCCCGATCTAACAGTTATGAATGCACGGGTCTTGATTTATCACGGTACAACGGGCCCGAGCGGTAAATTAACTTGTCGGAAAAGCGATGTTGATAAATCCTGTATCCGCATGTGTTTAATGCCGACGTGAGGAAGCCATTCTTAATCGAGCAGAGGGTGTGAATTCAAACATAACAACACTGCAGGGAGTTACTTTGCACAGCATGCCGTCCTCCTGTCACTTTGACTGTATAATTACCATTAAAGACGCAGACATACCATGTCTACGCGCAGCGTGTGTGTGTGTCTGTGCTAACTGCTGGAAAGAAAAGAGACCCCACTTACCGGGGAGCCGTACGTCGCCACGGGTCTAATGAAGGTGGTCTTAGCCCGAGCGAGGTGGCGTTCACCAGATAAAGTATGTTTCTGTTTGAAAATGCATTGTCTCTGTCCAGCGCCTCCGGTGGTGCTATACATGACGAATTCACTGGTTATTCCCGTGAAATATGCATGCGGCAGTGCTACACAAAGGAGAAACAGAAGGACATTAAAAATGCATAGTGGTCCCTGTACTGTCTTTGTGGAGCTTCCGCATTGGATGTACAGTAACAAGCCGGAGAATTTAAGATGTGGTAACTCAGGCAACTGTTTTTATGTGCAGAACGGAACGAAAAAGAAATAACATCCCAAGCGGTATTCAAAGACGCATCACAAGTACGAATGACGAATAAGATAAAATGACAAATTAATTTAGCTCTGTATTAAAGTCTTCTGCATAGGACTATTGAACTTTAAATAAAATTGTGAATGTCATTATTGAACAAATTAGAAGTGCATTAGTATTTAATTCAGTTCATTTCTATAGTGCTTTTAACAATTTGCCATTATTTAGCTTAACAGAAATACATTTTAGCAGTAGATTCATAAGAAACAGTTTAGAAAAACAAAAATGAAACAATAAATATAAAATATACACAATTCTATTCTTCTGTCCACCATGTTGGATGTTTTTCTCCTAACACAAAGCATTATGGGATTGCCTTATGTTTATAGGTGCCATATGATGCTGCATGCTTTAGAACAGCCTTCACGTCAGGAGTGTGCTTATGATGAAGTGTTTACATGGTTTTTACTACACCAACCCACTAAGTTCAAACAACAACATCTATGCAAAATAATTTCTAGATGCAAACGATAGTAAAAAAGCACTTGATGTTAAATGTGTTTGCTTATGAGATATGACACATTGTAATGGGATTAAGAGCAAAACAGCTTCTGTAAGCACAACCGAGGCATTTATCAAACCCAACGTTATATTTGATAATATACAGCACATACCCCCGGGACATTTATATCGCTCAGACATTTCTCTTTTGGAGCTCAGGTGACATCATGGATGTTTGGAGATGGTACAAATGATGTCTCCGATGTTTCCACCTAAATCTGTCACAAATGAGATGCAATGCAGTAAAGTGTAGGTTATTTCATCCCAGTGTTGGGTCAAAAAATGGACAAACCCAACCATTGGGTTAAACCCAACCCAGAAAATGGTTCTTTGACCCAACAGTTAGTTAAAACAAATAAGCATATGTTGTTTTACAACCCAATGGTTGGGTTTGTCCATTTTTCACCCAACGCTGGGTTGAAATAACCTACACTTTACCGACCTTGTTTTAACAGTGGGTCAGTGGATCTCAAATTGGGGGCAGATTTTGTGGCATTTTATGAAATATTGAAATGTATCATCAATTTTGTGCAATCTAACATCAGAAAAATAAGACCACCAGCCAAAATAATTGATGTTCCAGCATTGTATAACTGAATATGTTTTTCATTTAGTTAAAAATGTAAGTTTAAATCGGAGCCGTGCAGTGCACCGACACTTGGAGCGGTTGCGTTAAAGGGCAACCCTGGTTTGATCCCCATCTAATGGTCCTTTCCCGAACCTACCCCCTTCTCTCTCCCACTTTGATTCCGATCCTCTCTCTCACTTAACTGTTCAAAGCAAAAATGCCAAAAATAAATGTTTACACAAAGGGGGCCTTACAACAAAAGAGTTTGAGAACAACTGCACTAGGTGATTACATGTAGTTTTGTCATTTTTAAACTTTATGTTGACATTAGACGTGCAGACTCAGTGTCAACCATATCTGAGCTCAATGTGAGACGTTGTTTAGATCTCCTCTTCAATTGACTTTTAGTTTTTTAACTGAAGAAAGGAATATAGATCTGGGATAGCATGAAGGTGAGTAAATGATATAATTGTCATATTTGAGTGTACTGTCCCTTTAAACGGGTGCAGAAAACTTTTTGGAATATGGGTTTGGCTTATGGAAAGTTTGCATTGTATGAATCCTACATAATTCTGATTTCTGAGGTCATTTTTTACACCGCAGGTTACGCACCATTATTAACCAGAAATATCTTAGTGCCAGTATTCATTTTCTTAATGTTCTTGAAAAGCAGCACGGAAAGAGAACGCCGGTACGACTGCTAATTAGTTTCTCTCCTCTTTTAACAGTGTGATATCGGTAAATTATGCAAAACATTGCTATGATGGATCTGCATTATAATTTGAATGAACTTTGGAAAAGACCTTTGTGGTCAGTTGTCAATTGAATTTCATGCTCACAACAGATGATGAAGTAGATTACCAAAGGTCAACCTGAGAAAATGTGCCGTTCTCCCCGGAGACAAACATCTTTTCTATGCCTAGGGCTAAAAGGAAAGGGCTCTCATCACAAGGTAAACAAAAACCCTTTTAATGATTCATATAAAAGTGACATTTCTGTATACGAAGAAGTGCCCGATTTTTACTCCCTTGGTCATGCAAATTCCATCACTGGGGTGTTGTGTGTTTTATCCAAATCGTTGCTACTGTATGTGGTTGCTAAGGTGTTCTGAGTGACGAGGTCTAGAGACAGGTGTGAACTAGCATTCCCATTGATCTCAATTCAACATGAGTTAAGGTTTTGTTGCCCTTCACCTCTAACCGTTCTGAACTGTGAGGTCAAAGGCCACAGTCAGAAAAAGTCAATGTTCTGCCTTTAAACGGAAAGTTCACCCCAAAATAAACATGTTGTCATCATTTCTTCACCCTCAGGGGTTGTAACTGTAGAATACAAAGAAGATATTTTGAGAAATGCCTCAGTGGTTTTGTCTTCATATAATGGAAGTCCATGGAGTCCAGTATTGTTTGATGATCAACATTTTTATAAACATCTTCTTTTGTGTTCTGCAGAAGAAAGAAACATTAATACAGGTTTAATCTGACATAAGGCAAATAAATTATTAAAAAAAATTTGGGGATGAACTCTCCTTTATAATGAAAAATTTCATATTTATACGTTGAATCCATAGCTTCTCCAAAGGCTCTCATTCCCTCTCTCTGGATTTTTTGGTGGATTTCTCAAACGAGTCAAGAGAGCCAGCCATAAAATACAATATTACAAATCAGATAGCTCCAATTGGCCAGTGGATAAAGTTAAACATGCTCGTCCACATTACGGTGGCATATTAACGAGTGACTTTGACTAATGCCTACATAAATGACAAAGATGTTCAAAAACACACTTGCACTGGCATGAATATGTGAGGATTGACACATTAGCACTCCATGACTGCTTTCTTATAAAAAATATCTACAATAGAAACTTTTTCTTCTGCTCGTATTGATTTCTTACAACAACAATTGTGCAAAACTAGCGTTCGGTGCTTTTATCTTTGGCTCACTTGAATCCTAGCTCAAAGGAATATGGAATAGAAAGACAGTGAAAAAATCTGGGGCCTGTTAATTCACTCTTGGGTTTCTTCAAAGAAGAAAAAGGATCTTGAGGCTGCCCATTCAACCACCGTGGAATTCAAGCTCACGAATACTATCTTTAAAATTCTGTCCACAAAAAAATGTTTCATCCAGTAGGAGACATGAAAACAAGTATGTCACGCGCCGCTCGGTATGCATCAGAGTCTTACGGCCACTTGCACAAGCACAGAGGGCCAGTTTTACCAGTTTTGACTTTCTCCCAGCTGACGCGGAACATCTGTCACCGAAAGGACTGGATAAGTCGAGCACCAGCAGAGAGGAAACGCGGCATTACGGCTTCTTCTCCAGCGCGCCGCTACGACAGGGCCCTCCATATTTCATGGTTTATCTCCAAAACGCTAACATCCCCACGCTGTTGGTTTCCACTTTGGAGAGGGAAGGCGGTAATATTGTTTACAAAAGCATCTGCTACCCGTTCTCCGCTTTGCCTCGCTCCCCTTGGACACTTAAGTGCTTAATCCGCCGTCTTAAAAGAAATCGCATATGCTTCTTTGCAGAATTAGCATTGTGGGATTAATACCTCAGTTAAAACATCGACCTCCGCTGCCCTGAATCAGTCGGGGCTTGTTGGCGATTCCTGTGAATTCAGAGGTTTATTTGGCTGTACATGAAATAGCATTTGAGAAACTATTTGTTTTGACGCTATACGATGTGGGAGGTAATGTTTGATAGCATCCCAGGGCTCAGGGTTAAGGGCTTTACAAGCTTAGTTCCTAACCCAACACTTGAGCAATATTCATAGTGATGCTTTCCACAGCGAACACCACTAATGAGAACAAAACGTAGAAGTGGATTTCATCCTTCAGAGTTGAATTGTGAAAAGTTGGCGTTTCTCACCACGAGGGAGTCAGAGCTGAATGCCAGTTAGCAGTGGATTGTGAAGGACGATTTCTCCCAGAAAACAACATCAGGCCCTTTTAGTGAGACATCGAGGCCAAGTTGACACAGGAGAGTATCTGCAGGCATTTACTGGCAATGCCATTTTTTTATCTATGTTCTAGCTCTAATATTTTATAGATTATCATGAAAGCTAACATTTAAATCTAGAACGTTTGCCTCTCTATCGCCTCCTGTGTTTGAAGCTTAAAATTGCAGATTAGTTTGCATGCTTCAGTGTGTTTAAGTCAAACAATGTCAAACTGACATTTGCAGCCTAATTATAGCAGACAGCTCAAATTATAAATCGTTATTATAAGCTTACCATAAGCAGACTAGTTTTCGACACTAATATTTTTTATTTCATTTTCAATCCAAAAAAGTTACAGATGTCACCTTTGGATTGCAGTCTTTGTTTTGTCCTTGTGGCGTGTCACCTTGATGTCGTTCATCCCTCACACGTAAGTTTTGAATCACCCCGTCAGTCCCAAAGCAGCCCATCAGGATTGTGATGATTATTCAGGTTACACATCTGTTGTTTTAAGACGGAGGCTGTGAGAAAGTTGGAGCCCTGGAGTCCCTGAGCTCTGGGCTGTGTTTTCAGTCTAGCAGAATGTCCGGTACTGTCTGTTCGAATCACATATCGTCTGAGATTCATGCTTTAACATCTAGCACCATTGACTTTGCCCGCTTGGCTTTGCCCCGCTGATATCTCGCCGTGGTCTCATTTGTTCTCGTGGCTGTTGAAATATACACATTTTTAAACCTTAGGGGTAGGGTACGGTATAGTTTATACCATTATCTTTAGAAAACAATGAACAGAATGGAACAACCTCCAATGAGAAAATGTATCTGCGAGGTTGTGATTTCGTACAAATCTGTATGATGTAATTAGAAGAAAAATATATGATTATTTTAAAAGAAAAGCATGACTGTTCACCTCTAATCCCACCCGTTATCACAAGCATCATTAGGGTAAAAAGAAGATTGTATGAAAATGGACATATTACATTCATACGAATAAGCCACCGATTCGCTAAACTTAAAATTAAAATTTTGTTACAATTTGCCATGAGACTGTTGATTGTCCTACTTCAAATGTAAACAGAATTGATTCTCATTAATCACTAATATTATCAAATGAATCAGTTTTTTTTACAAACATCTTTACGTTTAAAAATCGACCATTTCAGATGCTGTAAACGCGTTCATGTTTTATTGTATGTTTTGACATCTACTCAAGTTTGAGTTCTGCACAAATTGAGGTTTCAAATCAGTTGTCTTCCGCCTTACCTCAATTTTCAGATCCAATGACAGACGTTGAGCAGGTGTATTGCATTTTAACCAAAGGTACTAATTCCCTTTTCGTTAAAGCCGTAGGCAAGATCAAGCCCTAATGAAAAATTATTCATCATTGTCTTTGGAGCCATCATCGCACCTCTCTCTGAAAATAACTGCTTTCACTGTGTCGTTATTGGTGGCAATTGTTCTGAAAAACGGGCAAGGTCAAGCATTCGCCTGTGGCAAGAGATGTTGCCGTTCTATTAGAGCTATTTCTTCCTCGCTTGGGCTTCAGCCTCTTATCTTTGTAGCAGGGTTGAGACCTAAAATCTATTTGATGTCAATTGCTGCCCCATTTATCATTTGCCAGCTTTATCGTTCGACCATGTTGCATCTTTAAACGTTATTCATCTTTATCTTTGCCCCCTGATCAACAACTGGCAAACTGAAGGGTTTTATAAGAGCCATCGATTTGTATATAGCGGACACTAATGATGCATTGTTTCGAGATTTCTGCGTCTTTGATTTCCGATGGTTTCTCACAATGGTATTTCCCAAGAGTTTTTCTTTAACAGCAAACATTTATATCTTCATCAACCTCATCGTCCATCCCAGTTTCAGCTGAACGCACACCACACTGTGTAAACAAAGTTCAAAGTAGATTTACCATTGTAGACACACATTTTTGTATTGCATTGTAAGCTTTTGTATGCATCACAATGCTGGAAATTCAGGTAAAGGAATACATGAACGATTTCTCATTTTTTGGGGTGGAAATTGGATAAATGTAAACTAAGATTAATCATAAAAGAATAAATGAGAAATACAATTCCAATGCTTGTTTTTATAACGTTTGTCAGGATGTCAAGTGAAGGCAAAGGAAAATAGTTTGATTACTGTAAAGATTTGTTGAGATATATGGTAGAGATCCATTCACAAGCAAAACCCATGCCGATAGAACAGAATTGGCTAGAACACGTTACTGAACATTTATTGATGCATCTTAAGTGATGGCGTCCTCGGGGCCAAAGATTGACTTTGCAATTCGACCAAAGTGTAACAGTTATTCTTCAGTATGTGCGTTGGTGGTCTACCGTGTGTTCATGTCCCACAAGGGACTACTTTCATACAGGGCTTCAATAAAACATGCCTGCGCTTGTGACGCCGGCTGTATTGTGGTAAATGAAGCGCAAATAAAACCCTGCTTTTTACTTTCCAGCATGCAGCTGTTTCTGCAACCATAGACAATTTTAGCCCCTCATGTGAACGTAATATACAATATCTCAAAACAGACTTGCAACACTCTCAGTTTCATCCAAAGGTGTGTGTATATACACATTTTTTGTATTTTTTTATAACCGTCCAATATTATAATTTCAACGTTATTCTAACGTTCTTCCCTTGTTATTCAAATTAATTCATGTTTGTTCGAGAACGCTTCTTTGTCTTGCTTAGGTTTATCTTGTTTCAGTATTTTATGGGTTTAAATAGGCATAATGAAATTAGATTTCACTCTTTTTTGATGATTTTAAGTGACAGGGATAGTTCTTATTCAATTTTGCTATATTCAAGGTAACATCACATGACTCATTTTTCATTTCCAGCATGCTCTTTTATGAGGGACAATGCTCATTTGCATAAAAATGAAAATGTTATTATCTCACAATACACTTTCCAATGGTTTACTAATCTTTGAGTGTTTTTTCTAATGGAGTTGCATCACATCACCATCCCATTTCATCATTCTTCATATCTGGAACCAGGATAAAGTCGCAGAAAAACAACCTGGTTAAAAGTTTATAAGTTGTAACGTGACCTTCATATACCGACGAGAAGAAATCTGTTAGTTTTAATAAAACTCAACCCCGGGGGAAATAAAGGAGGCTGTAGTTGAAGAAGCACCTGTATATCTGCCGGAGTGGGTTGGGTGGTGTAGTTTACTGCACTCAATCTCTCCAGCGCACACCATTAGTTTTGGGTTGAAGTGCCTTGGGCTTCTCCCCGTCCAACTTGAGTTTCCTTTAGCAAGACAATGAACGTACATTCACATCCAGCGTCACACCTTGTGCGTGTATTTTTTTAACCATTTATCCTGCGTGTCTTTGATTAAATTTTTAAGATGTTGTTTACTTGCAACAGATTTGTAGCCCAAAAGAGTTACCTTATCTTTCAAGGACGGCTCGTGTCATGACATACCGCGTTGCGATCACCTCTGTATTGTGTATGAAGCGCCATGTGTTTGTTGTACCATTCGACGGACTGCATGATTTCATTTTAGTCCTTACAAATTTTGCAAGCAGGGGTGGACTGACCAGTAGGACATTCTGTAAAAGTACAGAACAGACGTCCCATCAACCAGGATGCGATTAAAAAAGCGAATGCACGCAATGCAACGTTGAAAGATTGGATGGAGGGCAGATGCCATCAACTCTAAATTTGAGGGGCGATGTGAGATGAATAATCCACAGCCGAATTTACTTCCCAGTCCACCCCTGTTTGCAAGTATAATGTGAATTTCCAACAACAAATGTGAAGTACAGTTTTCAGCAAGTTGACAAACAATGCTGTTTTGGAAAGAGGCAATGTCTGCAAGGATTTGCATGTTTAACTGTGTAACAGAAATGCATTAGTGATCTCTGCAGACGAGGTCACTGGCTCTCTTAATATCATTAATGAACGAAATACGCGAGCCGTGATTAAAATAAATAATGCAAATAGCCATGAAATCTCTTTTGTTAGCTCACTTAAGGAAAGTCACCAGATTCATCGAACAGAAGGGGCTGCGACAGCCACATCAAAACAGCCAGCAAATACCATTCTTAATGAGAGAAACGCTTGAGTCACATGATCTCGGGTCTAGGCGCTCCCGACCGTATGAGTGTGTAAAAAAGCAAATGTTCGTAGTCTTTGTAGCTTCATTGTGTTATGAGCCTAAAATAAGGAAATTGTGAAAAACATCCGCCGTAGATCTGACTGTAGATGCAGTAACCTGAACTCTTGGTGAAGATGAATGTCAGGAGGAAGCGCGCCACATTATCAGCATGTTGAAGTGATTACACAGAATCCTGTGAAGTCAATGGAATTATTTTCTGAATGTTTATAGTAAACGTGGCATCCAGCTGGTAGGGAATAACTACACATTTGGGAGTTCACAGAGGAGCAGATGCCTCAGTCAGAAAACCAGCATTGTCTGACGAGAACAGCGTGAGGCCTTCGAGCCAGCGTGTCTGTCAGCTTCACTCGTTTTGAAATAAAAAATCGCTCTCGTTGAAAGTGTTTAGTTGACATAAATAAATAACGGGCGACTATTCTCATAAACACATCACATCCTTTTGTATGAATTATGGTTTCAAGTGCATTTACAGATTTGAGAGTTAATCTCACGGAATTTGTCAAGAACATTTCTGGTTCTTATTTCACTCCAAGCTGTGTGTGTGTGTGTGTGTGTGTGTGTGTCCGCGTTCACGCGTGTGTGTGTGTATGGTAGAGTGATTCTCAGAGTGTTCGTGTGTGCGTGTGTGTTCACGTGTGCTTGTATGGTAGAGTGATTCTCACTGTGATTGTCCGTGTTCATGTGTATTTGCATGTGCGTGTGTGTGTTTACATGTGAATGTTTACTGTGAGTGTTTATATTTGTGTGTTTGTTTGCATGTGTGTGTGTGTGTGTGTGTTTACATGTGAATGTTTACTGTATATGTGTGAGTGTTTATATTTGTGTGTTTGTTTGCGTGTGTGTGTGTGTTTACATGTGAATGTTTACTGTATATGTGTGAGTGTTTATATTTGTGTGTTTGTTTGCGTGTGTGTGTTTGTTTACATGTGAATGTTTACTGTATATGTGTGAGTGTTTATATTTGTGTGTTTGTTTGCATGTGTGTGTGTATACATGTGAATGTTTACTGTATATGTGTGAGTGTTTATATTTGTGTGTTTGTTTGCGTGTGTGTGTGTGTGTTTGTTTACATGTGAATGTTTACTGTATATGTGTGAGTGTTTATATTTGTGTGTTTGTTTGCATGTGTGTGTGTTTACATGTGAATGTTTACTGTATATGTGTGAGTGTTTATATTTGTGTGTTTGTTTGCGTGTGTGTGTGTTTACATGTGAATGTTTACTGTATATGTGTGAGTGTTTATATTTGTGTGTTTGTTTGCATGTGTGTGTGTATACATGTGAATGTTTACTGTATATGTGTGAGTGTTTATATTTTGTGTGTTTGTTTGCGTGTGTGTGTGTTTACATGTGAATGTTTACTGTATATGTGTGAGTGTTTATATTTGTGTGTTTGTTTGCGTGTGTGTGTGTTTACATGTGAATGTTTACTGTGAATGTTATGTGTGAGTGTTTATATTTGTGTGTTTGTTTGCGTGTGTGTGTGTTTACATGTGAATGTTTACTGTGAATGTTATGTGTGAGTGTTTATATTTGTGTGTTTGTTTGCGTGTGTGTGTGTTTACATGTGAATGTTTACTGTATATGTGTGAGTGTTTATATTTGTGTGTTTGTTTGCGTGTGTGTGTGTTTACATGTGAATGTTTACTGTATATGTGTGAGTGTTTATATTTGTGTGTTTGTTTGCGTGTGTGTGTGTTTACATGTGAATGTTTACTGTGAATGTTATGTGTGAGTGTTTATATTTGTGTGTTTGTTTGCGTGTGTGTGTGTTTACATGTGAATGTTTACTGTATATGTGTGAGTGTTTATATTTGTGTGTTTGTTTGCGTGTGTGTGTGTTTACATGTGAATGTTTACTGTATATGTGTGAGTGTTTATATTTGTGTGTTTGTTTGCATGTGTGTGTGTTTACATGTGAATGTTTACTGTGAATGTTATGTGTGAGTGTTTATATTTGTGTGTTTGTTTGCGTGTGTGTGTGTTTACATGTGAATGTTTACTGTGAATGTTATGTGTGAGTGTTTATATTTGTGTGTTTGTTTGCGTGTCTGTGTGTTTACATGTGAATGTTTACAGTATATGTGTGAGTGTTTATATTTGTGTGTTTGTTTGCATGTGTGTGTGTTTACATGTGAATGTTTACTGTATATGTGTGAGTGTTTATATTTGTGTGTTTGTTTGCATGTGTGTGTGTTTACATGTGAATGTTTACTGTGAATGTTATGTGTGAGTGTTTATATTTGTGTGTTTGTTTGCGTGTGTGTGTGTTTACATGTGAATGTTTACAGTATATGTGTGAGTGTTTATATTTGTGTGTTTGTTTGCATGTGTGTGTGTTTACATGTGAATGTTTACTGTATATGTGTGAGTGTTTATATTTGTGTGTTTGTTTGCATGTGTGTGTGTTTACATGTGAATGTTTACTGTGAATGTTATGTGTGAGTGTTTATATTTGTGTGTTTGTTTGCATGTGTTTGTGTTTACATGTGAATGTTTACTGTGAATGTTATGTGTGAGTGTTTATATTTGTGTGTTTGTTTGCATGTGTGTGTGTATACATGTGAATGTTTACTGTATATGTGTGAGTGTTTATATTTGTGTGTTTGTTTGCATGTGTGTGTGTTTACATGTGAATGTTTACTGTGAATGTTTATATTTGTGTGTTTGTTTGCGTGTGTGTGTGTTTACATGTGAATGTTTACTGTATATGTGTGAGTGTTTATATTTTGTGTGTTTGTTTGCGTGTGTGTGTGTTTACATGTGAATGTTTACTGTATATGTGTGAGTGTTTATATTTTGTGTGTTTGTTTGCATGTGTGTGTGTATACATGTGAATGTTTACTGTATATGTGTGAGTGTTTATATTTGTGTGTTTGTTTGCGTGTGTGTGTGTTTACATGTGAATGTTTACAGTATATGTGTGAGTGTTTATATTTGTGTGTTTGTTTGCATGTGTGTGTGTTTACATGTGAATGTTTACTGTATATGTGTGAGTGTTTATATTTGTGTGTTTGTTTGCATGTGTGTGTGTTTACATGTGAATGTTTACTGTGAATGTTATGTGTGAGTGTTTATATTTGTGTGTTTGTTTGCGTGTGTGTGTGTTTACATGTGAATGTTTACTGTATATGTGTGAGTGTTTATATTTGTGTGTTTGTTTGCATGTGTGTGTGTTTACATGTGAATGTTTACTGTGAATGTTATGTGTGAGTGTTTATATTTGTGTGTTTGTTTGCGTGTGTGTGTGTTTACATGTGAATGTTTACAGTATATGTGTGAGTGTTTATATTTGTGTGTTTGTTTGCATGTGTGTGTGTTTACATGTGAATGTTTACTGTATATGTGTGAGTGTTTATATTTGTGTGTTTGTTTGCATGTGTGTGTGTTTACATGTGAATGTTTACTGTGAATGTTATGTGTGAGTGTTTATATTTGTGTGTTTGTTTGCATGTGTGTGTGTATACATGTGAATGTTTACTGTATATGTGTGAGTGTTTATATTTGTGTGTTTGTTTGCATGTGTGTGTGTTTACATGTGAATGTTTACTGTGAATGTTTATATTTGTGTGTTTGTTTGCGTGTGTGTGTGTTTACATGTGAATGTTTACTGTATATGTGTGAGTGTTTATATTTTGTGTGTTTGTTTGCGTGTGTGTGTGTTTACATGTGAATGTTTACTGTATATGTGTGAGTGTTTATATTTTGTGTGTTTGTTTGCATGTGTGTGTGTATACATGTGAATGTTTACTGTATATGTGTGAGTGTTTATATTTGTGTGTTTGTTTGCGTGTGTGTGTGTTTACATGTGAATGTTTACAGTATATGTGTGAGTGTTTATATTTGTGTGTTTGTTTGCATGTGTGTGTGTTTACATGTGAATGTTTACTGTATATGTGTGAGTGTTTATATTTGTGTGTTTGTTTGCATGTGTGTGTGTTTACATGTGAATGTTTACTGTGAATGTTATGTGTGAGTGTTTATATTTGTGTGTTTGTTTGCGTGTGTGTGTGTTTACATGTGAATGTTTACAGTATATGTGTGAGTGTTTATATTTGTGTGTTTGTTTGCATGTGTGTGTGTTTACATGTGAATGTTTACTGTATATGTGTGAGTGTTTATATTTGTGTGTTTGTTTGCATGTGTGTGTGTTTACATGTGAATGTTTACTGTGAATGTTATGTGTGAGTGTTTATATTTGTGTGTTTGTTTGCATGTGTGTGTGTTTACATGTGAATGTTTACTGTATATGTGTGAGTGTTTATATTTGTGTGTTTGTTTGCATGTGTGTGTGTTTACATGTGAATGTTTACTGTGAATGTTATGTGTGAGTGTTTATATTTGTGTGTTTGTTTGCATGTGTGTGTGTTTACATGTGAATGTTTACTGTATATGTGTGAGTGTTTATATTTTGTGTGTTTGTTTGCGTGTGTGTGTGTTTACATGTGAATGTTTACTGTATATGTGTGAGTGTTTATATTTGTGTGTTTGTTTGCGTGTGTGTGTGTTTACATGTGAATGTTTACTGTGAATGTTATGTGTGAGTGTTTATATTTGTGTGTTTGTTTGCGTGTGTGTGTGTTTACATGTGAATGTTTACTGTGAATGTTATGTGTGAGTGTTTATATTTGTGTGTTTGTTTGCGTGTGTGTGTGTTTACATGTGAATGTTTACTGTATATGTGTGAGTGTTTATATTTGTGTGTTTGTTTGCGTGTGTGTGTGTTTACATGTGAATGTTTACTGTATATGTGTGAGTGTTTATATTTGTGTGTTTGTTTGCGTGTGTGTGTGTTTACATGTGAATGTTTACTGTGAATGTTATGTGTGAGTGTTTATATTTGTGTGTTTGTTTGCGTGTGTGTGTGTTTACATGTGAATGTTTACTGTATATGTGTGAGTGTTTATATTTGTGTGTTTGTTTGCGTGTGTGTGTGTTTACATGTGAATGTTTACTGTATATGTGTGAGTGTTTATATTTGTGTGTTTGTTTGCATGTGTGTGTGTTTACATGTGAATGTTTACTGTGAATGTTATGTGTGAGTGTTTATATTTGTGTGTTTGTTTGCGTGTGTGTGTGTTTACATGTGAATGTTTACTGTGAATGTTATGTGTGAGTGTTTATATTTGTGTGTTTGTTTGCGTGTGTGTGTGTTTACATGTGAATGTTTACAGTATATGTGTGAGTGTTTATATTTGTGTGTTTGTTTGCATGTGTGTGTGTTTACATGTGAATGTTTACTGTATATGTGTGAGTGTTTATATTTGTGTGTTTGTTTGCATGTGTGTGTGTTTACATGTGAATGTTTACTGTGAATGTTATGTGTGAGTGTTTATATTTGTGTGTTTGTTTGCGTGTGTGTGTGTTTACATGTGAATGTTTACAGTATATGTGTGAGTGTTTATATTTGTGTGTCTGTTTGCATGTGTGTGTGTTTACATGTGAATGTTTACTGTATATGTGTGAGTGTTTATATTTGTGTGTTTGTTTGCATGTGTGTGTGTTTACATGTGAATGTTTACAGTGAATGTTATGTGTGAGTGTTTATATTTGTGTGTTTGTTTGCATGTGTTTGTGTTTACATGTGAATGTTTACTGTGAATGTTATGTGTGAGTGTTTATATTTGTGTGTTTGTTTGCATGTGTGTGTGTATACATGTGAATGTTTACTGTATATGTGTGAGTGTTTATATTTGTGTGTTTGTTTGCATGTGTGTGTGTTTACATGTGAATGTTTACTGTGAATGTTTATATTTGTGTGTTTGTTTGCGTGTGTGTGTGTTTACATGTGAATGTTTACTGTATATGTGTGAGTGTTTATATTTTGTGTGTTTGTTTGCGTGTGTGTGTGTTTACATGTGAATGTTTACAGTATATGTGTGAGTGTTTATATTTGTGTGTTTGTTTGCATGTGTGTGTGTTTACATGTGAATGTTTACTGTATATGTGTGAGTGTTTATATTTTGTGTGTTTGTTTGCATGTGTGTGTGTATACATGTGAATGTTTACTGTGAATGTTATGTGTGAGTGTTTATATTTGTGTGTTTGTTTGCATGTGTTTGTGTTTACATGTGAATGTTTACTGTGAATGTTATGTGTGAGTGTTTATATTTGTGTGTTTGTTTGCATGTGTGTGTATACATGTGAATGTTTACTGTATATGTGTGAGTGTTTATATTTGTGTGTTTGTTTGCATGTGTGTGTGTTTACATGTGAATGTTTACTGTGAATGTTTATATTTGTGTGTTTGTTTGCGTGTGTGTGTGTTTACATGTGAATGTTTACTGTATATGTGTGAGTGTTTATATTTTGTGTGTTTGTTTGCATGTGTGTGTGTATACATGTGAATGTTTACTGTATATGTGTGAGTGTTTATATTTGTGTGTTTGTTTGCGTGTGTGTGTGTTTACATGTGAATGTTTACAGTATATGTGTGAGTGTTTATATTTGTGTGTTTGTTTGCATGTGTGTGTGTTTACATGTGAATGTTTACTGTATATGTGTGAGTGTTTATATTTGTGTGTTTGTTTGCATGTGTGTGTGTTTACATGTGAATGTTTACTGTGAATGTTATGTGTGAGTGTTTATATTTGTGTGTTTGTTTGCGTGTGTGTGTGTTTACATGTGAATGTTTACAGTATATGTGTGAGTGTTTATATTTGTGTGTTTGTTTGCATGTGTGTGTGTTTACATGTGAATGTTTACTGTATATGTGTGAGTGTTTATATTTGTGTGTTTGTTTGCATGTGTGTGTGTTTACATGTGAATGTTTACTGTGAATGTTATGTGTGAGTGTTTATATTTGTGTGTTTGTTTGCATGTGTGTGTGTTTACATGTGAATGTTTACTGTATATGTGTGAGTGTTTATATTTGTGTGTTTGTTTGCATGTGTGTGTGTTTACATGTGAATGTTTACTGTGAATGTTATGTGTGAGTGTTTATATTTGTGTGTTTGTTTGCATGTGTGTGTGTTTACATGTGAATGTTTACTGTGAATGTTATGTGTGAGTGTTTATATTTGTGTGTTTGTTTGCGTGTGTGTGTGTTTACATGTGAATGTTTACTGTGAATGTTATGTGTGAGTGTTTATATTTGTGTGTTTGTTTGCATGTGTGTGTGTATACATGTGAATGTTTACTGTATATGTGTGAGTGTTTATATTTGTGTGTTTGTTTGCATGTGTGTGTGTTTAAATGTGAATGTTTACTGTGAATGTTATGTGTGAGTGTTTATATTTGTGTGTTTGTTTGCATGTGTGTGTGTATACATGTGAATGTTTACTGTATATGTGTGAGTGTTTATATTTGTGTGTTTGTTTGCATGTGTGTGTGTTTACATGTGAATGTTTACTGTGAATGTTTATATTTGTGTGTTTGTTTGCGTGTGTGTGTGTTTACATGTGAATGTTTACTGTATATGTGTGAGTGTTTATATTTTGTGTGTTTGTTTGCGTGTGTGTGTGTTTACATGTGAATGTTTACTGTATATGTGTGAGTGTTTATATTTTGTGTGTTTGTTTGCATGTGTGTGTGTATACATGTGAATGTTTACTGTATATGTGTGAGTGTTTATATTTGTGTGTTTGTTTGCGTGTGTGTGTGTTTACATGTGAATGTTTACAGTATATGTGTGAGTGTTTATATTTGTGTGTTTGTTTGCATGTGTGTGTGTTTACATGTGAATGTTTACTGTATATGTGTGAGTGTTTATATTTGTGTGTTTGTTTGCATGTGTGTGTGTTTACATGTGAATGTTTACTGTGAATGTTATGTGTGAGTGTTTATATTTGTGTGTTTGTTTGCGTGTGTGTGTGTTTACATGTGAATGTTTACAGTATATGTGTGAGTGTTTATATTTGTGTGTTTGTTTGCATGTGTGTGTGTTTACATGTGAATGTTTACTGTATATGTGTGAGTGTTTATATTTGTGTGTTTGTTTGCATGTGTGTGTGTTTACATGTGAATGTTTACTGTGAATGTTATGTGTGAGTGTTTATATTTGTGTGTTTGTTTGCATGTGTGTGTGTTTACATGTGAATGTTTACTGTATATGTGTGAGTGTTTATATTTGTGTGTTTGTTTGCATGTGTGTGTGTTTACATGTGAATGTTTACTGTGAATGTTATGTGTGAGTGTTTATATTTGTGTGTTTGTTTGCATGTGTGTGTGTTTACATGTGAATGTTTACTGTATATGTGTGAGTGTTTATATTTTGTGTGTTTGTTTGCGTGTGTGTGTGTTTACATGTGAATGTTTACTGTATATGTGTGAGTGTTTATATTTGTGTGTTTGTTTGCGTGTGTGTGTGTTTACATGTGAATGTTTACTGTGAATGTTATGTGTGAGTGTTTATATTTGTGTGTTTGTTTGCGTGTGTGTGTGTTTACATGTGAATGTTTACTGTGAATGTTATGTGTGAGTGTTTATATTTGTGTGTTTGTTTGCGTGTGTGTGTGTTTACATGTGAATGTTTACTGTATATGTGTGAGTGTTTATATTTGTGTGTTTGTTTGCGTGTGTGTGTGTTTACATGTGAATGTTTACTGTATATGTGTGAGTGTTTATATTTGTGTGTTTGTTTGCGTGTGTGTGTGTTTACATGTGAATGTTTACTGTGAATGTTATGTGTGAGTGTTTATATTTGTGTGTTTGTTTGCGTGTGTGTGTGTTTACATGTGAATGTTTACTGTATATGTGTGAGTGTTTATATTTGTGTGTTTGTTTGCGTGTGTGTGTGTTTACATGTGAATGTTTACTGTATATGTGTGAGTGTTTATATTTGTGTGTTTGTTTGCATGTGTGTGTGTTTACATGTGAATGTTTACTGTGAATGTTATGTGTGAGTGTTTATATTTGTGTGTTTGTTTGCGTGTGTGTGTGTTTACATGTGAATGTTTACTGTGAATGTTATGTGTGAGTGTTTATATTTGTGTGTTTGTTTGCGTGTGTGTGTGTTTACATGTGAATGTTTACAGTATATGTGTGAGTGTTTATATTTGTGTGTTTGTTTGCATGTGTGTGTGTTTACATGTGAATGTTTACTGTATATGTGTGAGTGTTTATATTTGTGTGTTTGTTTGCATGTGTGTGTGTTTACATGTGAATGTTTACTGTGAATGTTATGTGTGAGTGTTTATATTTGTGTGTTTGTTTGCGTGTGTGTGTGTTTACATGTGAATGTTTACAGTATATGTGTGAGTGTTTATATTTGTGTGTCTGTTTGCATGTGTGTGTGTTTACATGTGAATGTTTACTGTATATGTGTGAGTGTTTATATTTGTGTGTTTGTTTGCATGTGTGTGTGTTTACATGTGAATGTTTACAGTGAATGTTATGTGTGAGTGTTTATATTTGTGTGTTTGTTTGCATGTGTTTGTGTTTACATGTGAATGTTTACTGTGAATGTTATGTGTGAGTGTTTATATTTGTGTGTTTGTTTGCATGTGTGTGTGTATACATGTGAATGTTTACTGTATATGTGTGAGTGTTTATATTTGTGTGTTTGTTTGCATGTGTGTGTGTTTACATGTGAATGTTTACTGTGAATGTTTATATTTGTGTGTTTGTTTGCGTGTGTGTGTGTTTACATGTGAATGTTTACTGTATATGTGTGAGTGTTTATATTTTGTGTGTTTGTTTGCGTGTGTGTGTGTTTACATGTGAATGTTTACAGTATATGTGTGAGTGTTTATATTTGTGTGTTTGTTTGCATGTGTGTGTGTTTACATGTGAATGTTTACTGTATATGTGTGAGTGTTTATATTTTGTGTGTTTGTTTGCATGTGTGTGTGTATACATGTGAATGTTTACTGTGAATGTTATGTGTGAGTGTTTATATTTGTGTGTTTGTTTGCATGTGTTTGTGTTTACATGTGAATGTTTACTGTGAATGTTATGTGTGAGTGTTTATATTTGTGTGTTTGTTTGCATGTGTGTGTATACATGTGAATGTTTACTGTATATGTGTGAGTGTTTATATTTGTGTGTTTGTTTGCATGTGTGTGTGTTTACATGTGAATGTTTACTGTGAATGTTTATATTTGTGTGTTTGTTTGCGTGTGTGTGTGTTTACATGTGAATGTTTACTGTATATGTGTGAGTGTTTATATTTTGTGTGTTTGTTTGCATGTGTGTGTGTATACATGTGAATGTTTACTGTATATGTGTGAGTGTTTATATTTGTGTGTTTGTTTGCGTGTGTGTGTGTTTACATGTGAATGTTTACAGTATATGTGTGAGTGTTTATATTTGTGTGTTTGTTTGCATGTGTGTGTGTTTACATGTGAATGTTTACTGTATATGTGTGAGTGTTTATATTTGTGTGTTTGTTTGCATGTGTGTGTGTTTACATGTGAATGTTTACTGTGAATGTTATGTGTGAGTGTTTATATTTGTGTGTTTGTTTGCGTGTGTGTGTGTTTACATGTGAATGTTTACAGTATATGTGTGAGTGTTTATATTTGTGTGTTTGTTTGCATGTGTGTGTGTTTACATGTGAATGTTTACTGTATATGTGTGAGTGTTTATATTTGTGTGTTTGTTTGCATGTGTGTGTGTTTACATGTGAATGTTTACTGTGAATGTTATGTGTGAGTGTTTATATTTGTGTGTTTGTTTGCATGTGTGTGTGTTTACATGTGAATGTTTACTGTATATGTGTGAGTGTTTATATTTGTGTGTTTGTTTGCATGTGTGTGTGTTTACATGTGAATGTTTACTGTGAATGTTATGTGTGAGTGTTTATATTTGTGTGTTTGTTTGCATGTGTGTGTGTTTACATGTGAATGTTTACTGTGAATGTTATGTGTGAGTGTTTATATTTGTGTGTTTGTTTGCGTGTGTGTGTGTTTACATGTGAATGTTTACTGTGAATGTTATGTGTGAGTGTTTATATTTGTGTGTTTGTTTGCATGTGTGTGTGTATACATGTGAATGTTTACTGTATATGTGTGAGTGTTTATATTTGTGTGTTTGTTTGCATGTGTGTGTGTTTACATGTGAATGTTTACTGTGAATGTTATGTGTGAGTGTTTATATTTGTGTGTTTGTTTGCGTGTGTGTGTGTTTACATGTGAATGTTTACTGTATATGTGTGAGTGTTTATATTTGTGTGTTTGTTTGCATGTGTGTGTGTTTACATGTGAATGTTTACTGTATATGTGTGAGTGTTTATATTTGTGTGTTTGTTTGCATGTGTGTGTGTTTACATGTGAATGTTTACTGTGAATGTTATGTGTGAGTGTTTATATTTGTGTGTTTGTTTGCATGTGTGTGTGTTTACATGTGAATGTTTACTGTGAATGTTATGTGTGAGTGTTTATATTTGTGTGTTTGTTTGCGTGTGTGTGTGTTTACATGTGAATCTTTACTGTGAATGTTATGTGTGAGTGTTTATATTTGTGTGTTTGTTTGCATGTGTGTGTGTATACATGTGAATGTTTACTGTATATGTGTGAGTGTTTATATTTGTGTGTTTGTTTGCATGTGTGTGTGTTTACATGTGAATGTTTACTGTGAATGTTATGTGTGAGTGTTTATATTTGTGTGTTTGTTTGCGTGTGTGTGTGTTTACATGTGAATGTTTACTGTATATGTGTGAGTGTTTATATTTTGTGTGTTTGTTTGCATGTGTGTGTGTATACATGTGAATGTTTACTGTATATGTGTGAGTGTTTATATTTGTGTGTTTGTTTGCGTGTGTGTGTGTTTACATGTGAATGTTTACAGTATATGTGTGAGTGTTTATATTTGTGTGTTTGTTTGCATGTGTGTGTGTTTACATGTGAATGTTTACTGTATATGTGTGAGTGTTTATATTTGTGTGTTTGTTTGCGTGTGTGTGTGTTTACATGTGAATGTTTACAGTATATGTGTGAGTGTTTATATTTGTGTGTTTGTTTGCATGTGTGTGTGTTTACATGTGAATGTTTACTGTATATGTGTGAGTGTTTATATTTGTGTGTTTGTTTGCATGTGTGTGTGTTTACATGTGAATGTTTACTGTGAATGTTATGTGTGAGTGTTTATATTTGTGTGTTTGTTTGCATGTGTGTGTGTATACATGTGAATGTTTACTGTATATGTGTGAGTGTTTATATTTGTGTGTTTGTTTGCATGTGTGTGTGTTTACATGTGAATGTTTACTGTGAATGTGTGAGTGTTTATATTTGTGTGTTTGTTTGCATGTGTGTGTGTTTACATGTGAATGTTTACTGTATATGTGTGAGTGTTTATATTTGTGTGTTTGTTTGCATGTGTGTGTGTTTACATGTGAACGTTTACTGTATATGTGTGAGTGTTTATATTTGTGTGTTTGTTTGCATGTGTGTGTGTTTACATGTGAATGTTTACTGTATATGTGTGAGTGTTTATATTTGTGTGTTTGTTTGCATGTGTGTGTGTTTACATGTGAATGTTTACTGTGAATGTTATGTGTGAGTGTTTATATTTGTGTGTTTGTTTGCGTGTGTGTGTGTATAAATGTGTGTTTCTGCAGGTGTTCATATGTGTGTAACTGTACACGTGTGTGTGTGTGAGTAAAGTAATTCTCAGTGTGTTTGTGTGTTCACATGTGTGTGAATGGTAGAGTGATTCTCAGTGTGTTTGTGCGCGCCAGTGTGTGTGTGTGTCTGTGAGTGTGTGTATATATATATATTTATGTATGTTATTGTGTAATATGTGAGTGCATTTATGTGTTTTATTGCATGTATGTATGTGTGTGTGTGTGTATACATGCGTGTGTATTGTGTTATTTTAAATCTTTCAGTTTTTCATGCTGCAAAACGGCAATAAAACAACATCAAAGTACAGAACTGGATTGACAGGAAGACGATGATATAGTGTGACAAATAAAAGCCATGTGCGACAGTTTGTCTGCGGGTGTGAGAAGAAACTCTCCAAGACATCAACCGGTTGATAAAGGGTCCAGTCTTGAGCAGATCAAAAGAATTCTTACACCATAAACCATTGTGAGAAACAGGCCGCACCTCATTTCCAACACCTGAACTACTGTTATCACTCATAATTACATCATTCTTGACACCATCACACACGTCTCACATGTCTCTGCAGAGACACAATTACAGCGTTGTGTCTAGTCATGTGGCATTATTAAATACATGTCATGCCATTTTAACAGCCAACGACGCCACAAAAAATAATTTCTTTTTCTCTTGCCGTGACCTCTTCTTTACTATGAAACCGCAGATCTGGGTCCTCACATCCTACCAAAAATCAGCTGTCCGTCCCCATGGCGCGGTAAGTCATGCTTAAGAACCCCAGGCTGTGAAGCGCTGTGGAAGAAAATGACTCTCAGTGATCATATCTGCGCTCCGAGGATGAAAGCGAGACACAAAACCTTAAGCTGAAGCCATAGAAGGATGAAAAACTGAAAATGCAGAGCTTGTTTTGTGGTCATGTAACATGAAATGAATCCTGTGTGGGTGCCTCCATGATTTCTTTCTTTCCCATCTGTCTCTGTCTCTCCGAGGATTGACGTGGAATGAAATGCTTCATGAATAGCTGAAGAAAAGGAACGGATCGATTTGATGTTACGTGCTTGAGAAACTCTATTATGTCGTTTCGTTTGGCACCGTTCGCATTCTCGATACAATACGACCTGATGAGCTCCACAAGCTTTTCAGCAAAATCACTTTTTAGTCACTGAAATGCAAATATCTTTTGTTACTTTTTTAGTCAATGACTGTGGCTTTGGGCAAATCCCAGCAGCGCTGTATTCAGTTTTAAAGCTTTGCCACATACGTCACAATGTCATCATACGGGAGGCCTGCAATGCATTATGGGATTGCTTTCTTCCTACGACCATTAAGACTTAAGTGTTAATCTTAATGTATGGCGACTGCGATTATTATCCCAACTCGGGGCGTGGTTGAAGCAGGGACGCTGTCAAACTTTATAAGGACATTGTGTCTGTAGACCAGGATTGACCGTGTGTCTTGACTTATTTTTAGGGAAGTGTCTTACTTTGAGAGTCTCACAGGATGATCCGGTTGGGTGTACGCCGAGAGAAGAGCACACTTAATGACCTCAATCCCTAACTAGGCGTTTGTGCGACAGATAAGCAAGTTTGTATACAGATGGTGGAGGAGGAATTGAGCGGCTCATTTATCCATCTAATGCCCTGCTCCACCTCACCGGACGCACTCACGTTTTTCAGGTCAGCTTGCTAAAAAGCAATTATAAAACCAGCGATATATCGCTAACAAGGCCGAACACGCAAACTCCTGCAAAAGCGAGTATCGAAAAGATATATTGAATTCTGATGATGACTTGTGTGTTCAAAGTTCCCCTTTTCAAGGTAACGGCGCCATTTCTCTCGTACTGCAAACTAGAATTATATTATTAACCGGCCCCTTCGGGGCGAGGAACAATTGCTGTAACATTTAAAGGGAGGGAACCTCTTAACCCAAGGCATAATTAAATCGCTGTCATGTTGTAATTGAGCAATTTATCCATGTAAGTTAGATCATTTGCTTCTCACTGTAACGTTATTTAAACTGCTAGATGGCGTGCTTTTGGATTTCATCGGAGGTAAAACCCTGCAAAAATGCAGCTTGTGTGCTTTTTATAAAACATTAGTGAATGGAAAGGCGTATAATTTGACATGTAATGACACAAAAACAATGACAATGTTAAATGAAGGTCATCAAATCATTCCTCTCGTGCTTCTGTGTGTGTGTGTGTGTCTGTCTGTGTGTGTGTGGGCTCTGTGTTTTAGTTTTAACATGGTCCTTTAGAATCCCATTATAAAGAAACATCACTGACTCGCAAATATTTCTCCTTGACGTCAATCAGATTAAACGGAGAGCTAACGGAAACTTTTGCTCAAGTCTCATCTGCATCTCAGATATTTCTCCTGAGAAAAAGAGTCTTTTTGTTTGAGTACAGATCAGTGTTTAACAATATCGAGAGTATCGTATAGACAGTTTTAATGACCCCCTGTTAACTTCCAGTCTGTGTTTGCCTCGTGTCTTATAATAGAACTATTTATGTTTAATTTTATTTATGTTAATATTCAATATATTGGTATTATTATTTTATTGTATATTAATTGTATTAATCAAACGATTTGTTGAATTTTGTTGGATATTCATTTGATTCAATATTTATTTAATTAATCGGTCCTGTAGTTTTGACGCATTTAAATTTCTACCGGATGTTAAGTTGGGGTCAAATAAGTATGCATGCGCAGTAACGTTTGTTTATTTTGTTAAAATTAAACCGTATTTAGAAATACAATACATTAATATACAGTATGTATCGCAGACTTTAGCAATATATTTTTTAATTAAATCTTTTTTTCATTTTTTATGTAATAAGAAATAAGTTTCAGATCTATAAAAAAAAGTAAAATCTGTCAGTTTCAATTTTTTTACTAATACCGTGAAGTAATCGTAACTGTAAACCCAGTATTGTGAATCGTATTAAACGTGTGCCGATCGTACCGTACGCCCCTAGTCTCATTAGAGATCTTAACAATGTGTCAAACTGAGCTCAGATTTGTTGTCTGCATTATAAATCTATATTATTGAAGATCTCAATATCAACTCAAACATTTTTCATCAAATTTAGCACATTTAGTCAAATTACAAAATCGATGCAGATAAATGTAATAAAGATATCAACTGCACATGATCCCTTTCGACTTGTAACTTAGTGCACAACAAAAGTCACTTCACTTCCAAACAAATGGTCTCTCTTACTCTAAGTGGTGTTTCATTTATTAAAATGTGAATTTAATCCTTTCTGTTTTTAGGTCAGGTCAAGTTTCTTCCACGTCCTCGGCGGGTTCAATGGATCTAAAACATGCTTGAGCGTTGTTCTGTGGGTCATTGTGCTTCTCTTTCTGTGTATTATCTTAAAAGCGCCTGGCAAGCAGACAACGTTTCTTCTCTTCTCAATCTTCATCCTTTCCATTGCCCAAGACACTTTATCTGTGAGAATCGCAGGCTGTCGGCTCATGAGTGTAATTGATGAAGGAAAGTGTCTCTGCACCCATGCTGCATCACTGCGGCTCTTTCTGAGTTAGCATAATAACATTTCTAAGTGCAATGCGAACTCAGTACATTTTTGTACATTTGAAGTATTAATTATACTGTATGTAAGGGACATGTTAAGGATTTTAATGCACAACGTGGAGGCCAAGAACCACCCAGCACGAAGCAGATGTTATTGATGTTTACAGTTCAATTTTTGATTTACTTATATGTGACTAGAATACACTACTCAAAATCTGAACATACTTTATTAACCTAGACATCACACACTTGCAGAGTTTTTGAAAGCTTCAGATAGAAACACACTAAAGGACTCGGCATAGTCTAGCCGAATTGCGCTTTCGTTCACTTTCTACGTTTTGGGGTAAACCGAAGCTCGAAAACGTTGAGAGACAGTATAGTGTTTTCGAACAATCCAACACACCTGTTTCTGGAGGCGAGGTTTACATGACATATGCAAATAGCCTCTGCGCACACGGCCACAACAAAGATGTTGTAACACAAAGATGTTAACTGATCAAATCTGCAGACTGGCACAGACTTTCTGCAACAAGTTTAGACTGAAAATCTGGGCAAAATTTGAGCAAAAGTCTTGTAGTGTGTAAGTGCCTTAACTGAAACTGAAGCCAATCAGAATCGAGTATTCAAACAAACCATGGTACCAAAGGTAAAAACCACTGATCTCTATAAACGACTATATGTGAAGCCACACAGGAAGTGATCGCGCCACCATCTTGTTATACCCAACTGACATCGAGCACCATTGACTTACAGTCAAAATCTCGATTTAAAATGACCCGTTGTCAAGCTTCCCAAGAGCACAGTTCATTTATAGTGCACATGTTTTTTTAAATGAACTGATTCTTCTTATGTTTTTCCCAAATATTTTGTTAATTTTGGGCAAAACATAAACATATAGAAAATGAGTGTGCAATGCTCACTGTTGTATAAGCACAGATGTAAATGTTTTCTAATAAAGCTTCATGACTTAAAGAACATACGGCCTCTTTTATTTTTCACATTTGTCATATGTTGAGGTGTCTGATCTGATATAAGTTACGCTGCTGTAATGAAAATGAATGTAACTTACTCAAATAAGAAGGAAAATTCCAGACTTTAAATAATTCACCATGTACATAGAGATGTGCGTTTTAAGACTCTAGTGTGAGACTTAGATATAAAAGATGTTGTTTTACAGTTGATGTGATAACATCCTATTCATACAATGGAATGTTTGGCCATACCAACATGGCGGAACTGTAGCTTTAGAGTAATGACGTCATGAGCAATCCAGTCATTTATAGACTAGATCAGTGGTAAAAACACGACATTTACTCTTAATTTCTCAAATTTTGTCCGAATGGTTATCTGAGGAACTTTCTTGTTGGGCTCTTTGCTGTGGAGAAAATTCTGTATATATAAAAAAGCAATATAAAAAAAAAAAATTGGAGAAAGAAAGTAAATGCTTCTTCTATGTCACCTGTGAGTGTAGAAAATTTTGAACAGTTTACTATAGTAAATAAAATAGTGTACTATTATTCTTTTTATGTGTTTCTGGCCTATCATTTCTGGCCTTTTGTTTATGGGTATGTTTAAATCTTTTACCCATGCATAAAGTGTATTTCTATGGTCGTGATGCTTGTATCTACTGTAGTATATTTAACGATCTCATCTTATTGCTTGAATGAAGTGAGGTTTAAGTATATACACCATCAGTGCAGACGGGTCATTGGATAACTCAACATCAGGCCTCTGTTCTCTTTAATATTCATCGCTTATGAAAGGCGCCGGGTCATTAGCATAAGCAAATTGTTCAGGTGAGTGCATGTGTATACATATTGATAGAGTTAAATGGCATCTATAAAAGATTGGATGGTACTTGGGCATCATGTGGAATGGCAGTGTGATGCGGTACACGAGGAAGATTAGATAAAAGCCACTCCAGTGGGTTCAGGTCATCTGTGTCTGATGTCATTATATGATGTGGTGATCACTTGCCCGGTCTCGGTGTTGATACTAGACGTAACTGACGTGACCTTGCAGGCCGCCTGGCACCCAAAGGCGCAATTCTTCACTGGCTATGTGTTTGTGACACATTGACGTTAACGAAGGATCTGTAACAGTTTGGTTTAAATGCTACGTGTGGTTAATCCTTTCATCCATTTTTTTTGTGCATTGGCATGGATTATTAATTTTAAAGCTTTTAACACCGAGCAATAAGCGCTGATTTCACACCCTCGGGTAGCCCGGCAGGTGTTTTGTTGAAGTGGGTCGAGGATTTTTCAAAATGTAAGAAGTCAGATGTGCTTCAGTCTGTGGCCACAGCGGGAGACGTGCTGTTTCTCATAAGCACATCCACACAAATCTTCTTTCTGCTTTTGCATTTCACAGCTATTATTCAGTCAAATGAAGCTGAACCTTTTACATCCTCAATGCATTCTAAGATTTTGAATATTTTGATTTATTGTTATTCAAGCAGAGGCTCCAACTTCTCAGTCTCTATGTTTCATTTAAGTCTCAACTTAGTGTCTTTTCTTCTAGAATTACTCAGGAGAAATAAATGCAAAAACGAATGAGAGTGTAATTGTGTAAACACATGAAGAGTGTGAAGGTGTAAATGAATGTAGATTGTTGAGATAGAATCATTTTGATTTGAGTTAATGTGATGAGAAATGTTCAAACTAATATTGACTTCTGATTGCGAGACAAATCAGATCTCAGCTTAACAAATTGTTGACAGTTGTGTGATTGTTGACTCTTTTTCTTCAGGAGAAATTTTTGAGATGCATGATGAGACTCAAGCCAAAGTTTCCATTTCCTCTCCATTTGATCTCTAGAAGCAGGGGCACAATTCCTGGGGGGCACAGAGGGGACACGCCCCCCTCACTTTTTGTAACCTTCCTCTTCAAGTTAATGCTTCATTTTTACAAAGCGTCTATTCATCCCCGCAGAAGCTCTTACACTAGCTCCGCCCACTAGTATCTGATTGAAACAGTGAAAGAGTAAGAAAGACTTAAAAGATCTAAACTGAGGCTGTGTCCGAAAACACATATTGTGACAGTACGTACTGAATTTTACAAAGTATCTACCTATCGGCCGTTAAAACAGTATGTTCTATATAGAATGAGTGGGTGTAGTATGAATACATTTCTGACATACATCGTCCACCATGTTTTATGGTCATGTGACCCGTATGCTCTTTTTACCTTTGACCGATTGAAAACAACCTGCATGTGAGCGTTGATAAAAACTAGTGCTGGCAATCAATTCAAATAATGAATCGGACTAACCAGATATTTTTTCTGTGATTAATCACGATTAATCGCACATGACAATAATATTTTTAAATATACTTTAACATTTGAATAATTTCACACTTAATCTTCAGATTGATGTAGAAACCACATATTTCTTTAACAGTGTCATTTTATGAATGAAAGCAAACATTAAAGCAATAAGACGTGAAGCGGAGTGCCTAAACCCCCTTAGCTGTTATAAAATGCACTGTAACACACGGCTTCGCGGGGCCTTTTGCTTTTATAAAACAGTTACTCCATATGCTTAGCAAGGTTTCATTAAATAAAATGATATTTAGTCTATGTGGTGCGGTCAGCCGTTATATATCGGGGTATTTTATAACGGCTTAAAACTCCGCTCAGCCAATCAGAATCAAGGACCAGAACTGGCAGTTTTATAATCTTATATAAGTACTGTAACTGATGTCTATATTGATTATTTTAATATTAATTATAGCCATTCAACAGTACAATTGAGAGCTATCATGTAGGAAATTTACAGACATTAAAGGAAGTTCTCAAACACTTTACAGTCTTTAATGCTAAATTAAAAATTAAATGTAGAAGACTTCTCATTAAAGCTACAAAATCACATTGATTTCTTCTTTCCTTTTGATCTTTTTTTAACATTAGTGACAGGAGTCACAGCAGCACGTTTAAGAGCGCGGCCCCTTTAAGAGCTGTCTCACCACGCAGATCTGACTGTCACCACACTCCCACTTTCACAACTCTTTGCATTCATTTAAGATTTTATTTTACACTTTGAAGTCTGTGCTTGAGAAAATTCTTGACAAAACAGGCTTTCTTGAAACTTTATTGGAAGAGGCTCCCCCTGGATCAGGTTAAGATTAGGGGTATGTACGGCTTTATTATTCCAATAAATTAGCATCCTTTTAACATTTGTAATAAATGTAATCATTTACAGTCATTTACACTAAGTCCTGCCCCTGATGCATAATTGGCCGGCGTTTATTGTGCTTTCTCATCTCATAAGCAATTAATGAAACAAATTGAACGAGAAGTTATGTTTTTATTATTATTACTTCTATTTTTATAAAACATTGCATATTAAAATGTTAGGCTACTTTCTAGCTGAAATTTTATTGGACTATTACCCAACACACAGTTTTGGTCCTCCCCATTTGTCAGATCAGAGTTGCGCCCTAGGAGAATTTTTTATTGCATTTCAGTTTGTTACAATGAACCCATTTTTATTACTTTATTAACATTTGAAAAGTTCCTATAGAATTTGCAAAACCAGTTTGTCTTTGGATAATAAAGTTTTCTATCTTTTTATTAAATATTTTGAGATTTAGTTCTGTATTTTAGATCCACTGTACTTGTTCTGCGCTTAATCTTACATTTAAATGAAGTTTCTCCATCAATTGAGTTATATTAGCTGTGTATTATTCTGTTGATATGTTTCGTTTACAGACTAGTAGCATCTACACAGCAGGATCCACATTTCTAGTTTTCTAGACTCAAGTCTTCTCTGTTAAGGTCACTCTACAGTAAAAGTTATTTACCAAATTTTTAAATTTTCTAAAGTATATATTTATTTCATTGAATAAATTATAGTTATATTGTCAAAGCCCTAAAGCAGACAATTAATAACCTAATCGCAATTATTGAATAGACAATTTATTGCCAAGCTTGATCATCGTGACAGCCCTAGTAATATGTACTTTTCTAATCCATCATCATTGTGATCACTTTGCCTTGAAGTGGACGCCGCTGTGACAGTGGCCTGTAATGCAGACTGCACAGAATCCCAGCTGAACACTCATCGTTTCACGCCGGCACAACCATATGCAGCCGTCTAATCTGAATTAATCATGCCCACTTGTAAAGCAACTTCACGCTAAAAATGTGAAGTCTCTACAGGTCTCCAGTAATCATGGCGGACACGGCCCCGTCGCTGAGAGATGCATTAGTGCCTCATATATTCATTATGCAGACGGAAGCTCGGGTTCTACATCTAGTCAACAGTCTCTCTGTCTGTGTCTACATGAACAGTTACCTACTGAGGGTGCCAGTGATGTAGGAGGAGAGCTTTTGTCTGCAAACAAAGTGTAGCGTAAGATATGAGAACAGAAAGTTTGGGGTAAAACTTCTTTTTAGATGGAGCTCACATTTAAAGAGACAGTACACCCAAAAATAAAAATTCTGTCATCATTTGCTCACCCTTAAATTGTTCCAAACATGTATAAATGTCTTTGTTCTGATTCTGGTGAGAACATAGAAAGACGTTTAGACGTATGCTTGTAACCAAACAGTTCTTGGTCACCATATCTTTGTAGGAATGGTGATCAAAAGTGCCCCAGGACTGTTTGCTGTCCTACATTCTTCAAAATATCTTATTTTGTGTTAAACAACAAGTAAAATCCAACTATGTTTTCATTTTTGAGTGAACTGTTCTGTTATGTGCTTACAATTGACATTTTGTATTTATAGTGCACTTTGGATTCTGGGATTGCCTTGAAATAAAGGATACGCCTGAATCTGCCTTATAATTTAACTGAATTAAAATTTCTTGACTCGCTATCCTGAATGCGAGGCGACCTGTGCCGAGGTCCAGCCATAAACTAACTGAAATAATACGATTTTAAAGATTTGACTTCACATTTCTGCTTCGTTGTTCTCTATTTCTATTCTAATTTCATTCTTAAAACTAGTGACAGGCACATCATGTCTGAGCCATCGTGACCTCACGACTCCACAAATGTGCAAATGAGAAAGCAGGTCACCCATTTCCAAAGAACCTTTTCAAGTGTCTACACAATAAGGAGCATAAACCTTGCCAGGGTACGGCCACGCGTCTCTCCTCGTCTCCATCCGACGTTGATTTACATTGGACCAGGGCCATGACTTAGTGTTTACAAAAGAAGATCAAGCCGTCCCGAGCATAAAATGACTTGCGTGGCTCATCTCTTAAATCAAAAACCCATCAAAAAGTTCCAGTATACCAACGCAGTGTTATCAGTATAAGCCCTATACCTGGGAATAAAGAAGCAAGTTTGTCATTAAGTATTACTGAGAGCCGAGCGTCACTATCAGATGGAGAACTTTCATCTGCGTGCCGCAGTGCTTCAAGTCGACAAGAAGTACATCAGAGTCGTGCAGACTTTGGCGATGGTGAATGTGCCGTATTAAATATTAAGAGTCCTCGGGGATATAATTGGAATAAATCGGGCACGTCTTGTATACTAAATAATTTAAAGGAGGTATTCCATAGATGATAAAAGGGGGCTATATTATTAACTTTATGAGGAAATGTATCTCCTTAACACTGCTGGAGAGAAAAGTTTACAACTTCAACATTTTAGATATAGAAGCGGAACCTGTGTTTCATTCTTTCATAGCGCAGGGAAACCATAACTTATGTCATATTTGAGATGATTAGCGTTAGATGTATGCAATTTAGTTCCCTACGGTTGTTTACATAACTAAATAAAGCTCCCCACTAGGGGGTTGTTGGCTGGTTGCCAGGGCATTGCTATTGCTATGCAGTTGCTAAGATGTTCTAAGTGGTTGTTCACTGGCCCATGTCAGAAGACTTGTGTGATTTTCGGCTGTCTAGATTTGACTCTGCCCAACTGCGAGAAAAACTGCAAGTTTTACAGAAATAAGTACGTACTGAGTGTGTTACTAACTTTTGCATCTGTCGACCTATATTATTGTGTTTGAGATTAAAATCAAGAGTGTGTTGTTTTCACACATTCATTTTTGTCCAACAGGAAAAAACGTATAGCAATAAAGCAGCTCGCCTCTCCTCATCTCTGCTTTTCTTCTCATCACTTCCTCTCTTCTCTTCTCTTCGTCTCCGCTGCTCACCTCTCGTCTCATCTTCTTTCCTCCCTTTTCTGTGCCCTCCTCTTCTTTCCTCTTCTCTTTTGTCTCCTCCGGTCTACGCTCAAAAAATTGTTGGGACAATTCAACCACACGTTGGGTCAAAACTGGACTAAGCCAACAATTGTGTTGTAATTTAAAGGAGTAGTTCACTTTCAAAATACACTTTCATGATAATTTGATCACCCCCATGTCATCTAAGATGTTTATGTATTTATTTCATTAGTGGAAAAGAAATGAAGGTTTTTGATGGAAACATTCCAGGATTTTTCTCCATTAAGTGGACTTCAATGGACTCTGAACGGTTGAAGATCAAAATGTGCTTTAAATCAGCTTCAAAGTTTTTCAAACCATACCAGACAATGAATAAATGTCTTATCTAGAGAAACGATCAGTCATTTAAAAAAAATGAAAAAGTATATACTTTATAAACACAAATGCTCGCCTCGCTCTGTTCTGCGATGCGCGTACATGACTTCACGTAATACGTAATAACGTTGAAAACGTGAAACTCGGTACGTCCGCCTAGGTCAAGCGTGGCCTTTTCAACGTGATTACGTATTTTGTAAAGTAATTAACATTTTTTTTTTAAAGACCGATCGTTTCACTAGATAAGACCTTTATTCATCGTCTGGTATTTGTTGTACCTTTATTTGTTTGTTGTCCGTTCATTCCTCAGGAAGATCAGTCTTACTCTTCAGACATAAATGTAAGTGTAGTGGTGAGCAGTTATTCTATTCAATGTGCCAACATTTCCTCACAGTTTATTCAGCGGCAGTCTCCCAGCGCCACATCACAGTAAATCTTAAGAAGACTCGCTGCTTAACATGGTAAATAATTAAGCAATCTTTGTTCTTTTAGTTTTCTCAAGACTTTTCTCAAGCAGTAGAGTTTAAAAGATTGCTCCCAGAAATAATAGTAGCTCACCATTTGAGAACTCAATTACCTTAATGTATTTTTGCTTATGTAAATGTAGTTAGATTTAAAGTAGACGCATGTCGTCAGTGAACTGTGTCACTCAACGACATGATGCGTCATTTTGTTTGTGCATTAATTCAGGGTGCATAGCCAACCTCAATGCAAGTGCATATAATGCGTCGAACATGTGGGAGGAACATTCATATTTAAGCTTTCAGAGAGAGCCACCGCTGATCCCCATTACAGTCAAGATAAACGCCACCGTTTCTTCAGTACAACAGATTTACTTGTGAAAAACTGGATATGCGGTGTAAGACATACATGCTTTTTATCCGGCATTGCCCTAAACTTTCAGACTGTACTGCTCTATGCATGCATATGCTATTCATGTTTTTATTCAAATACAGTAATCACATAATTGTACACGTTCATTTTATTCTTGCATCTTACAACAGTGACATGTTTAAAACATGTCTTGACAAGGTGATTTTCCTAAAGAGCATTGCATTAAAATGCTCGAGACACCCACACAAACCTTCTCTCTCTCAGAGGACTGAAGGTCCCATCAAGACCATTATTGTTAAATTAAATTAATCTTTCTCATTTATTGCTTGGTTGCTAAGAGGAAAGTCATTATGACAGCAACATTGATTTTTTAAGAAGGATAGTTTGTAGGTTAACCAGTCGTTTTGCAGTCGACACCCGAGATGAGGTGCTTCTTCAGGCAGAACCTTCAGTATTTAGTCTGGAAAACCTGATTTTACTGTGTGAGTTACACGGCGTACAAGTTCATAACAGGAGAAAAATAAAAGCAACACACGTAGAAACAAGGCGTTTCACAACGTTATAATACAAACATGTTGTTGATTGATATTACTCAGTACATCTCTGATCCTTCTTGATATGTGGAACAAAAACACGTATCACCACATGAGGTCCAAAGAAGCAACAGTTCCAACAGTTACATGGATGAATTTGGCAAACTATTTTATCCTCAGTGCATACAAGGTACATTTTATCATGTTGTTTGTTTCATTGACATCTCATCATCTTCACTTTGCTTTGCTCTTCCGGTTGAACTGCAGGACCACCAGATCAGATGAAATACTCGATCTTACACAAACGTTTAAACTCATTGGGCAATTCCACGAAAATGTCAACCTTACCACGAACATTTTTTGTTTTTACTCTGGTAACAGCACAGATTTGAACATTGGTGGTTCACATTTGTAAAGCATTTGTTATATTTTTACTGCATGATTTTTCATAGTCAGGTAAGAGCCATTTTCAGGATTGTCACATCCATAACACATGAAAATGAATATAAAGTCACTATTTGATGTTCTATAAAGAGGCATCACTTCTCCACTCATTGGGTATTATTGCTTCAGGATTGTGCATTTTATTTTAAAACCGCATCCTTTTTTAAATTTTAAACAGTATTCACTAAACCTCAGAATCATTTGGCAAAATCAAACCACTTCGTGAACTAAGAACACATTTATTACACTTAGTTACATAATTCTGTACATTAAACAACTGTGTCGTGGTTGTGTTTCTTTTTTGCAACTTTTTCACTTTGTGCAACTTTTCCTTTTTTCACATTTTAGAACCCAGTGTACCTCTGTGTCAAATGTGTTTTAGTGAGAGAGTGAGGTTTGAGTTTTGCTTGTCAACACTGTCAGAAATGATATGTGAATTTCAGGTTGTTTCTCCTGTAGACATGAGGTCAGTAGCTTGCACCACACCAGAAAATAATCGTTTCTACAGTTTATTCTGCTCAAATTCCTTCAATAAGGATCATTTTGTTAAAATAGTAACAATATCTGACACATTTATGAATCACATAGTGTCGGCAAACACAGAGTGACCTGCACCGAAAACACACATTTTGTGGAGGAAAAAGACGAAATGCTTTTATTTGTTCAATTTAAAGCCTGTTTTGTTACAGCATTCAAAATATATTTATTCTCTTGTTGATGATAAAACAACATTATTAAACAACGCTGTGAATATTATGAATTTTATATCCTTTTTATTTGGCTATTACATTTCCTTGAGGCCAAGCCATTAAACCTCTTTACAAAGCAAGATAAAGCATCCTTGATTTTATTCTCCGTGATAAATACAGATATTAATATGAGTTCATTTCAAAACGTGTTTTGGATTGTAATGAACTGCATTAGTTTACATCATCACTTAAATATGAAGATAGAAACTCCCAGGATGTATTTTACACACGTTTAAGTGAATATGTATGCATTGTGGGTAAGTTTTTAAAAAGATTAAATGTTTAAGGAAAATAGTGGCGACCAGACTTGTTTATTTTCCACTGGATGTTACTCAACTGTATTTCAGTTCTCAGGTCTTACATTGATGGTTCACATGATTACCAACAAACAAAGAAACGCTAAATGAATATCAAATAGATGGGCTGTGAAGAAGCTTCAGTGGACATTCATAAATACACAAATAGATACCCGAAAGGCATTTTAGTTGTGCCACCCAGTTCTTGGATCTACATATGCAAATACACATGACAGGTGCATGAATGTGAAACGAGAGCACACGTGATATATTCACTTATGAGGGTCATGTTTACACATAGAATTATGTTTACATACATTGATGATGCTGAGAATCTCAGGGTGAGATGGCAGATGGTATTTCTCAGGAGTCAAATTAACCATTGCTTTCATCAAAAGCCAGTGGATTGCGTGTGTGTGTGTGTGTGCACTTGTGTGTGTGTGCATTTGTGTGTGGCCGTGTGTGTGTGTGTCTGTGTGTGCTTGTATGAGTGTGCGTGCTAGTGCATACCTGCATGAAAATGAGATCATTGCCTCTGCCGGATGTGCTTCACCTTTGGTTCATTAACAAAACCTGGTAGATGAGAAGTGTTTGATGTATCAGATGAAGTAACAGTAATCTGCCGGAGCCGCTGGGGTGGTGGGGTTTTTAGGGTGATAATCTGCTTTGATTCAAACTAATTATCTTGTATAATTACTGCAGCGAATCTTTTAGCACTGTGGTGAAGTGCAGTTGACGGGAACATGACGGGTTAAATTATGAGGTCAAAGTCATTTCAGTGATTTCCAGTAAGTCACAGGTAATGCATTTACTGGCACAGAATATATGCAATATAAATATAGATTCTCAGAAATTACCTCTGTGATGGCCAACAGATCTTCAAAACTAACCCAAGACTCGTCTTAAAAGACAACATGACGAAGGTTTATTTCATTATTAGTAGGCCTACCCGTAAGAAAAAAATGGGGAAGCCTTTTAGCGGTGATCCGCTGCTGATGAGCGCCTCGCTTCTGATAAAATGATATAATAATCTACCTCGTGCTATAATCCTTGTTTGACAGGACAGATGTTTTGGGGGTAAACTGATATTTTTCAGAGTCAGAAGTGTGACAAACGTGTCTGTCATTAGAGTTTGAGAAGAGATGTCAACAATGTGTCAAACTGAGATCAGATTCGTCTCGTCTGTAATCAAAAGTCAATATTAGTGAAGATCTCAATATCAACTCAAACATTTCTCGTCACATTTACTCAAATCCACATTATTAAACTTTTAAACAATAACGTTTTCCTCTGGAGTAGTCTGTTAAATATACTTCTTAAAGAGTACATAGCATATGTTTTTTTAGGCCCTACTTTGGTTTATGGAGTATCCAACAACAAGTTTATTTAAATACAATGTGTTTAAACACTATAATGTCGTAATAATAAGCAGTTATTCATAACTTACTTCTTGACTGACTCTCAAATGATTCCTTCCGCGATTCATCCGTCTAGGCCCCGCCTACCCGCTTATCTTGTGTCATGTGGTCAGATGGTGTAGTCTGTTGTTATTGGTCAAACGCGTTCATCATTTGTCTCCATTGGAACCCCACTACCATCATTACAGGATTACGGTTTACATGTGGTTGGATGTCATTTATATAGATAGAGATGGCGGCGATTTAACCGTACCAATTTGAGCCCGAGTCTGACGAGGAAGAAGATGCTAATCCACAACAAACTCCACCACGACTGGAGCAGGATGATAGTCAGTGTCAAGTGACAACTCTTGTCAGAAAAGCTCCCAGTTTGACAACATGCATGTTGTTCTTTTGCTCATCAATGAAATAAAAGATTATTTTAATTTTATTACGAAGACACGTGCGGCAAATGTGTCAACATGCAAAGTTAATAGTCAGATAAACAAACTGTAACACCCCAGAAATAACGGTACATGCTAATGTTAGTGTTATATCCATTAGCTAAACACAGACATAAGGTACAAAAATGAATAGTCACACTTACAGATTGTGATTCGGTGGAGCTAACAGGTCCAAATAGAGTTGGTATTTCACCCTTTTCAAGGATCGTCGTTTCACATACCCTGCAGTGAACGTACAAAGATTATTAAGTTTGTGGGAGGAGAGATAAGTTTTCGCGGCAGTCTCAGCAAAACGTAGGCGGGGACTATGTGTAGTGACGTAGATACGCGGGTGAACTATTCCACGTCCCGTATGTGTGATTCAGAGTCGACTCCCATTTTTACAAGCAAATAACTTTGTTATTTATTCACCTTCGGACTTACAACTTGGCAGACACACTGTAAAAAGTAACGCCTAGATATAACTTAAAAAGTCCAATGCAGCCACTTGCCTCATTTTTTATAAGTTGAATAAACTTCCAGCCTTTGTTAAGTATAATAAACACTTTAATATTACTTAATACAAACGCAACAAAATCAAGTTGAGCTAACTAATAGTACCAGTATTCCTCAGCTAGATAAACCTACTTTTATTGGTAGAGGGAACTTATTTATGGGTTGCTACAAGTAACCTGTAATCATTTTATTTAGGTATGATGAACATTATTTTTCTTAGTAAAATTAACCTAGTCATATGTGCATAAACATTTTAATTGAGTCCTGGCTATAACCTCAAAAAATAAATCTAAATGTCTATATTCTAAGCACTACGGTAATTAACTTTACATAAACAGACATTGTCAATGACAATTACAAATTCAATTGAAGAAGAAAAAGATGGGAAGATAGATCGAAGACAATAACATTTATTCAATGTCAACCAATGTCACTTTTACAGCGACTACAAAACAGGCAATAAATGTGGCCACACACGTACACAAAATGAAAAACAAACACTGTTTAAGTGCATTTTCAACCTGTTTTGAACAGTTAAGTGAAATATCCAAACTGCCCAATCTGCAATGTTTACATAAAGGTAAATGTGAGCCATAACATCACATTGCATCACACCGGAACTGCAATGTCAAAAAAATGTACAGTATTTCTATATATATTTACAGTCCAAAGTCCACATTTATTAAAGCAGTTTTCAAAAATAAGAAAATCTGTAAGACTAATTATGTTAAATCAAAATCCAGATCCCATTGAGAAATCATTGAAGACAACTTGGTGGGGAGATTTGCATACTTGGATGATGGTTTAGGACGAATGGGATCCAATCCCACAAAATGCATCTCATTTGTTCACACCAGTTTTGAGGGATACTTGAGGATGAGGGCAAAGCAATGTTCAAACAGGAGGCATTATGCTTTCGACAGGTTTGGCACACCTCTGACCACGGTCTGTCCTTCTATGATAATCCTAATAGTGTCGGGCTGATGGCACATGTATAATTTCAGTTGGCAACTGCCAAGCTCAGCGTGCACCTCTGCTTCATCACAACTCTATTGGTGGAGACAAAAAAGAATTAAGAGTTTGGTAAGACAAACAGGAAACAAGATGAATATAAAAGACAGGTAGAAGACTGATAAGACACAGTCAATTTTACTATTGTTGATAAGTAGGCCGTGTTCATCAATATGAATCAAGCTTCTATTAGTACTCTATTTCTCACCTCAAATGCTTTCTTAAACATGTTTTAGTGGAGCTTTTATGTGTAGAGAGACTGCTTAGGAGCAAGGGACACTCTTGGAAAATGGGGACGAGGGAATTGCATCACTTATGCACTTACATGCATATGCAGTCAGCAAACTATCACTAACTTTGGGGCTAACTATCCCTTTAAACTATGCAACTCTTAGAACATGGCCTTACATGTAGTTGTCCTTTAAAGAATGAGAGAGGGTGGTTCTGACAATGTAGGGTGTTTTGATCAGTCTCTGGGTAGTATGAATGTTATCACCATGTGTCATAACAACTGGATCACATATTGGATGGAAAATCTTTTACATGAGACCATTTTACCTCTTATCTGGATGATTGTCATCATTTGGGACTTGATTCTTTGACTGACGACTTTTTTTGTCTTGAAAACTGACAACAGCTTTGGAGTTTTGCCATTCTCTGGAACTCTCTAGAGATCTGTAAAGTAAAGTATACCGTCTTAGTTACATACCAAAAGTAATATGTTTCTTCAATCATGGACAGTGTCAAGCAGTAAAAGATCATATTCACTATGTATTTATTTTTAAGTATGAAAAAATCAAGAATGAAATGTAATATTTAGTCAAGTTTGTTGCCTTCTGTTTGTGGTTGGTACATAAAAACTTATTCAGAAATGTAATTGTATGGACCCCCACATAGTTATAGCTGTAATTGTATCTTTTTAAAGTTTTTCTTACCTGGATATGAAGCTTGAAGACCCCAGGTAACAAAAGCACTTGGGTATCTACAGACCAGGAAAATGCGTGTTAGAATAAGGTTAAAAATCAGTTGTAAATGTTACTTATTCAAGTAATAGGTTAAAAATCGTTTTAGGGGTTTTTATAACCAGAAATCTGCCATTAATAGACTATGAAGCAATTAAAAAACCAGACAGACTACTAATCATACATCTCTACAGTCAAATCTGTGCATCTGCTTTAGTAATGCAAAAGTATACTAACATGATCTCTGAGTCCTGTGAAAGTCACATGTCTAGCTCGTTTAACCCTTCTGTCCATAAAACACCATTATTCTCCCCTATTTGCCCCTACAACTATTGAAAGAAGGCTCGAAATGATTTCGTTCGAATATGATCCCGAAATTTAATCTGTGCAATATAAAAATACTACTGAGGGTATTTGTGTAACTAATTATTACTAGAAGTATCTGCGTTTTTAAACACTTCCATCCTTAATGTTGTAACAGTAGCGATGATGTTAGCAGGAGCTGCTAGTAACAGAAGCCATTGCTATCTAAAGCACTAGCATCTTCTGCTAACACGAGCACCTCACGACAGCCGGAGACCGTGTTGTTAATATGAAATTAAATAAGTGCAGTAGTAATGCCTACTATGTGTTTAAGGCTACTTTGGCTTTAATTTGACCACTAATATCATTTTTAATCACCTTAATCACGTCACCTTAAACTAGCGTAGTACCAATGTTAACGTGTTTTGTCTAAGACTTTTACCTTACCGTTTAATGTTAAATATTACGTTAATAAATGTGAACTAAACATTTCTCAATTTACCGTGTTAATCAATCCCTGAAATTCAGATCCGATGGAGCGAACAAACCGTTGAAGTTTTGCGGAAGATTCTGCATCTGACTGGAAAAATCCCCGCCATTGAAAAGCGGACAATGACTTAAAATATTTACATTTGATGAACACACACCTGCCACATCCACAGCTGCTCTAATAAATTGTTTTCGTCAACTCACTTTTATAACATTTCTTGTACACAACAACCACATAAAAAGAACTACCCAAATAAATTGAATTAGTTTTACTTAAAATATATTGTTTTATAAAAAATTGATATATTTTAAGTAAAGAGGAAGAATATTGATACGTTTTAGTATAAAACAAATACAATTGAGTAGATTAAAACCATTTCAATTAAATAAAACCTACTTTGTGAGTGAAGCACTTTTTACAGTGTGCAGCTTACTTTGAAACACGGCAACAGAACAGACTGAATGAAATGTCATTTTCATGATCTCATGCTACGTACTCTTTAATGGCTTTATAGTAATCTGATATTACAACTGAACAATCATTCCAACCATTAGTGTTCAGAATTTATTATGCTTAAATCTATGTTCAGTCTTTAGTATGACGTGACGTTCTTTACAGAAGTCTATTGCAGTGAGCACTGCTCATTTTGGAACTACAGCGTGTTGTGTAATATTCAACAGCACCAAGGGCAATTTGGGACCATAAGTCTATGTCAAAAGTGCCAGCATCCCCCTGTTCATTGGTTAATTACCAAGAACCTCATACATTTTCAGCCCGTCATGTCTGGGCGAGTTCAGGTCCCAGTACAATTTTAGACCTTTTTGAACATCCATCTGGTGGAGAAGAAAGCCCGTCCACCCAATTATGAAATATGCTGATACGTTCAGGATCCAAATTGTGTGTTTGTTCCTGTAGGATTGTTGATGTGCAAGCTTGCATATCAATGTCAGCAATGAAAGGGACAGTGCAATCTAACAATTTAATGTATGCACTGTACATTTCATTAAAATAACATTGTTCGTCAAATGCGTACATTTAAATGAATATCCGATTGTATGGACTTAATGCATTGGCCACGACACAAATTGTATTGTTTTGCAAGCTTGTGTTATTTATTTTATCCATAATGACAGCTTTCGGGTGTAACCTTAGTGATGTCATGAATTGTCATGGTGACTACACAATTTTATTGTGAAATTGCATAAATGTCTTGTTATGATCAGCGAGCCGTGCATACTGTCATTTTTTTCGGACACTCTTGGGAGTTTCTCTAAGTCTTATGGTGAGTCACGATGTGTTGCTATTGTATTGAATCCACCCGAATGGATATTCATGTTATTATCCTCTCTTGTGTTCCACAGATGAAAGAAAGTCAAAGTTTGGGATGACACGAGGAAGAGAAAAACATGACAGCATTTCAATTTACTACTTAAAAGATGCTGCATCTTATACAGAAGTAATATAAACACAGAGAATATGTAAACCAAATATTATTACTATTATTTTCAGGTAGTTTTGTAAACTTAAATTTTCTGATTATATAAACGTGATAGTACTATGTATTTGATCATTTATGTTTATATACATGATCTTATATCTGTGATATAAAATGAACTGCAAATGCAAAAAAAAAAATGAATCTGCATTGAAATTGTATCTGAGCGAAAAAGCTTTAATAATCTACACATTGATATACAAAAACAGCCCACTAGAAAACTTGTGAAATACTGTCAATGTCCAACTTGCTCTCATATGAATTGGTAACTATTTAATGAGCTGGCGTAATCGTTTGATTTAGTTTGTTGTGAATCGTAGAAAAGCGAACAATTACCAGGAAAAAGCAATTCTGAAGCCCCACCCCTAACCCACACCTCACAAGTGAATCGTACTAAATCTACAAATGAGATCGTACGACATCATACGAAGTAGCCAAATTTAGCCATGTCATAAAAAAGTAATGTTTATCGTTTTACATTTCTTACAGTGGATCTTGATTTAAATGAGAGTTTTTTCTCATGTTCAGTGATGCCACACATGATTTTATACTGTTAGAACTCTTCACATTAGCTGCACATTCAATGACTTTGCCTGTAACACTGTGAATACACTTTGACAGCCGAAAGCCACCATGGTGTTGGCAAAAAGAAATATTTATCAAAAGTTTTACAAATCTAGGACGTGTTACGTTCAGTGTGTTCTTTTTTGCTCATCTCTAAGCTCTGGCTGATATCTGTGAATATTGTTTCACGTGTAGTTTTATATTTATGCCAGGGGACTCGCCATAACTGCTTTACAGAAATGTGGTTTTTCAAAATCGAATTACAAATAAATACGCATGGCTTACAATAGCTATCCTGCTTTTCCATAAACCAGCATTATTGTTCATTTATATTTAACACGGATGAATGTCCGGCATGAAGCAGCAAGGGACACCCAGCAGTTTTCTTTTCTTTCTTCAAAAGGACTCATTTGACGCATTCAAAAGCATTATAAAACATTCTATATACTGTACGCACATGGGTTGGCACATGTGTGAGTCATAAATTGGATTCTGCATTGATGTTTAACATTGCTCGGCAACCATAAAATTAAGCCTTCAATTTCGCTAACAAGCTATATTACTTAATGGACACATTTCACGACCTGCCTTACGACATCTCTTTACCGCGGTAAGATGACTGGAACCACTGGTGGCTTGTTGTGTCATCATCCAGCAGATCAGGTTCTTCTGTAAGACTATGTGAGCGGGCTGTCTGCCAGTTCTGCCCAAATGCTCTTGCCAGATTTATTATAACAAAATGCTATAGGCACCTTCATTGACATTTCACATGATTCAGCAGCAAGCTGTCACTTCAACCGCTTTTACTGTCCACCACTTTGCCATCTGCAGCTAATCAGATAAATGCTACTTGAAATCGCAGCAGGTTTCCATCTTTTTTCATTACCTCTCCATTCTGCTTTTCTTCTGTGAACGTGCAGCCCAGTGTTGCCTCGGTTATGTCAATGTAGTCTCAAATATTTTACGAGAAGGTGATTATGTATTAATTCGTCTGATGCGGATCGTACAAACACGTTTATTTATGTTACTACTCATTTATATTATATATTTTTTGTATAATAATTGTATTAAAACAACAATTTGTTAAATGGGTCTTGTAGTTTGGTTGCATCGAAAGAAACAGTACCGTATATTGATATCTACAGTAATGGCCAAAAGTTTTGAGAATTACATAAATATTGGCAATTGGAAAAGTTGCTGCTTAAGTTTTTATAATAGCAATTTGCATATACTCCAGAATGTTATGAAGAGTGATCAGATGAATTGCATAGTCCTTCTTTGCTATGAAAATTAACTTAATCCCAAAAAACCTTTCCACTGCATTTCATTGTTGTCATTAAAGGACCTGCTGAGATTCAGTATATTTCTGAGAAGTTGCTTACTTGGTTTCGTTTGGATGACACTTAATTGAATTTCTTTTGTACCGGTACTGAATAGTTTACCTCACCAGGGAAATGTTTGGACACACTTTACCAAATGTTTGTGTTTTTTACTCAAAACTTATTTTTATCTTCTTGGTATAAGTTTAGTAGACAAACATAAATTGTGTTTGTGTTTGAATTTCTTTTCACAACACTAAACTTTTGATGATTACTTATTTGAAATAGAAGAGATGAGGACAGATCTTTTCTCCTGTAAATGTGGTGATTTTGCATTTCTTGTCTCAAGTTTTTGTCCAAATGCATTTGGCAGGAAGTCAGTCGCTGTTTCATCTTGTGTCATGGGATACAGCGTTCCCTGCGGTGTGCTTTGTCTGGGCAGTATGCGACACATTTGGCCAAATCTATTAGATCATTCTGCTATTTTAATTATTTAGAAAGTATGTATAAGGTCTGATGCTCAAAACTAGTAATACTTTATGCTCTTTTAAATTGTTCTGCTGTGTCACGTGAGTGAAACACTTTCTCACATCCTCTGGGTGTTCTTTGACTTCAATGTTTGTTTGGGAGTTTTATTAATTCATTTCATTTATTTATTTCAAACCCCTTTGTAGACAGATTTCACTGTAGCTTAAATAACATTTTACATGTGTACCCTCAGGACGGCCTGAAGCGTACATATGTTCTTTTGTTGGGTTTGAAAAATGTGTACACATTTCATCAGCATATTCATGTAAGTTCACATGTAGTGGCTCAGAGGGGAAATGTGTGATGCGCTTTCAATCAATCAGTGTTGTTTTTTAATAAAATGACCTGAAGTTATGTCATTTCATTCACACAAAATAACCAAAAACACAAAAGAAGGATATATAATATATGAAAATGTTCAATATGCCGAAAAATGAGGAGACAGGTTTTTTTTTTACTTGGTTTTATTTGACTTTAACCCTTTTGAAAGATGAGTATATGAAATAACCTGCACATTTATGTTTCAAACAGAGATGGCGATAGAGACGCAAATGTTATGGATTCTTTCCCTTTTAGAACGACATAAGGGTAAGTAGTTATGACCTATTTTTTATTTTTGTTTAAGAAATAATAGTCTGTAAGGTCTGCAGAACTGGAAATGGAAATATTTATTTTTGTGTCTTTTTACATAGCTGCTAGCTCAAATAGAAGCCGTGCTTCTCTGCAATTAAAACAAGCAACAGCTTTGTTTTCTCAATATTAGACCCAATAAATCTTTCAAAGTGCGATATCAAAAAATGCCCTCTCGTTTGTGTCTCTCTGAGGACTAATAAACGTCTCTGTAGTTATTTTTACATTTGCTTTTCTGCAGTCGACTCAAGCCACATCATAGTCCTTTCATCCGTCTATCCGTCCATCTCACTTCACAGCGATTAAAACATATGGGCCTCGTATCTGTTCATTGTTTGTTGGGTCTGAATACGAGGCGCTTTCATCGGTCTTCCAGGCGTGTGGCCAAGAATACACTCTGGTTTTCTCACACTCTTTGAATTATTTCGGTCCCAAATTTCCAAGCGAAGACTTTAGTGTTTAGCATTACCTCATATGCTGTTTATATTCTCGCTTCATTCCAAACTGCCGCCGTAATTATTGATGAATGTTTGCGGATCATCTGATGCAACGATAGCAAAACCCATGAGGACATAATTATGCGATTTGCTGAGAAAACAAAGAAATTAATAAAAACAATCAAGCAGTATGTACAAATCACGATGGCCATAAAAATGACTAAATCTTAGACACGTGACTCACGTCTGAATCTATCTTCCTTATATGAATATGATTCCTTATTCACTTTCTGGGTGGATACACCGTATGCTTACTTTTTCTATAGCGCTGTTTGCGTATAGCATCTTCTGAAGATCTCTCTGTATCCTCATTCCCTTTACAGTTGTTTTAAAGTGGAGCATGCGATGTCATGCATTCTAACTTCTTTACGCTGTTAAACGCACTGGCTTCTCATCTTTAACATGGTCAACTTGTCAAAAAACGAGTTGGCCGTAGGGTGTAGTATTTCTGTGCTTGATACACCCACCAGCACTCCAACTTCTTAATTCTGGATCTCTTTATCGTCACATCCTATTCCTTTTGTTGGCCGTTCTTCCAGAAAAGCACGGAAAGGTGAAAGAAAGAGCCCGCCCACGAGCCAACCCACGAGTGAGACCAGTTAACCATCAAGATTATCTGCGCTGCGTCAGGATGGGCTTCGCTGCAGCTGGTTACTCTTGCGATTGTGAAGTTTAGGTGTGTCTTTTTGTTCACAGCATTTCAGAGATGGATGTTATATCAACGGTGGATGTAACGCTGTATTTGGAGATGGTAATAACCTGATAGATGGCGAGGTCCCAGTGCTAAAATATGCCGGACATGAACTGCACATGGTAGGACAAACTAAGTCTGTGTTTTGTTGGCAATCGGCGTGTCCGGAATCGGAATAATGTAGAAAACATGAAGGGATTAATGTGATGATGTGTTGTGAGCTCGTGCTGTTGATCTGTCCCTCTCACCCCACTATTCCCATCTCTAGAACCTCGTGTTTTTTCGGAAATAATCGCACAGCTGTCTGTCTCTTATATACATTTGATCAAACTAAATACTCTTCGAAGAAACAAAGTATGCAAAACTACTGTATAGACACTCGAGATTAATATGAGATTGCTAGGAACTGCCTGTGATACGCGATCTTGAAACTTCCTCGTTACATTTATTCTACGTTTAAAAAATAAGGTATTTTTTTACCACCACATTTAACTTCATACATTAATATCTTCGCCATAAATTAACAACAAATATTCACACAGAGATGGCAGTGTTGGCAAAGTTACATCTGTATTCTGAATTCTGAGTAAAACTTGCATATGTTTTTTTCGTAATTTTATGAATGTGATGTGTTGAAAACATATGATGCTTTGTAAAAATATTGTTTTGTGGTCAACAGTACTGGAAAAGACTTCATAATCAAAGCATAAGAGAAGAATTATGCATATTATATACATTGTATTGTTTTAAACAAATTGTACAAACAATCCGAATTTGAAATGTATGCTGTATTCATTAAAATTATGTCATAAATAATAATTTACAGTGAACTCAACTGTTGGGTTACTTTTAACCCCAATTGCTTTTTAACCAAATTCATTTACCTAACATCATTTAGTGTGTATTATTAATAAATGGCATATTTAACTGTAATAAATGTCATGTTACTAGAAAAGAAACTTCTATCTTTTTTGGCCATTTGGGTTTGTGGGTTATGTTGTATAGTATAGTGCAGGGGTTTCCAATGTCGGTCCTGGAGGGCCACAGTCCTGCAGAGTTTATCTCCAACTTGGTTTAGCACACCTGTTTTTGTCATGGTTCCACTATCATGTCATGTTTTATTCTTGTCTCAAGTGGAGCCATGGCATAGCCTGATGGTTTCATGTGGGGAGAGATGGTCTTGTCGGTTAAGGGCTTCCATTCTCTCCTCGAGTCACGTGATCATTCCTACCCTCCTGTTTCCTAGTTAGTGTTAATTACCTTCCCCATAAAGAGCCTCTTGTTTCCTTGTCTCGTCGCTCGTGCATTGTTTGTGTAATGCTTACTGCTTGCAGTTTGAGTTTCCTGTATACCGTTGATCTTACCTTGTTCCTGTTTCCCGTGTCAAAGTGAGTGTAAGTTTAGTGTTCTGTTCCAAGTGTTTGTTTTCTTAGTTTTAGTTTAGTAAGTCTGCGTCCTTGTTTTTTGTCAAAGTATATTTATCCCTGTATTGTTTTCCCCCATCGTGGGTTTTGTTTTGCTTGTTTGTTTAGTTTAGTGTTTATTGTTAATAAATATATTTGTCAAGTCTTCATCCGCCTTGCCTCTTCCTGCACTTGGGTTCTCTGCCATGCCTATCGAGAAGATCCGTGACAGTTTTGGTGTTTCCTAGTCCGCTTTGTTAGACCTTGATTAGCTGTTCAGGTGTGTTTGAAAAGGGTTGAATCTAAACTTTCCAGGACACAGGACCTCCAGGACTGACGTTGGACACCCCTGGTATAGATTAACAGCAAGGTTTCTAGTAAGATTCCAGCAAGGAAGAAAGGAGGCGTGAAAAGGCGAACATTAGACAAACTTTTAATCAAATATACAAACCACAAAACGAAATTAAAATGCCACATACATATAATAAAACATAACATAAAGTCCAGGCCTGCTTCGCTCTGATCGTACTCTCCTGTCGCTCCTCCTTTTTTGCATTCGAGCTCCTCCTTAAGAGATGCGAGACGGGTGCAACGCTGACACTCATTATCACTCGCGCTAGCAGCCTCACCCATTCCCTCACGGTCCTCGTCCCGCTCTCCTTGTCACATATACTAAACCCTCTTTTTTGTAAGGACGACACCACTGGATGACACCTGCCTAGATGACACCTGATAGTTATGTTTTCCCATTACATCAGATTAGTTGAAATAAACAAATTCCAAAGCTAAAGTTCTGCTTTTACTAGTTGTGCTGATGTTAGATGCTAATTATTTCCAACCAAATTAAAGTTTAAACCAAATTAAATTTTTCAGACTCTCGATTTTACTCAAAATGAAATCTCTTTTTATAGAAAGTTATGAATAAAAGTTGCATTAAGAGTGAATGATTTCTGATATTTCTTCCTGTTCTTACATGCATGCACAGAATCAATGCCTCAATTCAAAGACAGACTTTCTCTGATTTCTTTTAAAGGTCCAGTTGATGAAATTTAGTGGCATCTAGTGGTGATATCCTGAATTGCAACCAACAATCACTCCCACCTTCCCTTTCGAAGCACTACAGAGGCTGACACAGGACTAAGATGTTGTCAGGTTTTCACTTATTTGCTGAAGGAGAAAATGTGTTTACGAATTGTGCTCTCTCTCGCTTTTGCAGGGAGGAAATCTGGATCAGACCGTAGCCGGACAGCGATCTGTCAGTTCTTTAGCACAAGTGTTTACAAGTGTCCGGCCTGCCGACCGTCAGCGATAATTTCAGACACAACAGAAGCTGACAGCTGGCCTGGGGTTGGTAGACCCATTAACACAGCAGGAGCTGGGTCAGAATTCCCCAGTGAATATGAACAGTAAATGAGGCTCACGCCTTTAAATTAGATCAAGTCGCACACTTTTAGGCTTAAAAGGTGAAGTGTGTAATTTCTGCACCATTAGCAGATCATAAGCACTGGTGATGGCAACAGTTATGGTTAGGAAAAGATGAACACGTACAGTTTATGGTACTTAACCACACGCCTTCTGCTTCCAGTGTGATAAATGCACAAAGATCACATCCCTTACGAAAAAAAACGTGGTTTTACTACAGTATCTATAGTTAATCTGTATACCCCAAAGAAGTTATTTTTATTAAGTATACTTCATTTTAAACCTGTATGAGTTTATTTCTTCTGCAGATCACCAAAGAAGAGATTTGAAAGATTCTATCAAGATGACATGTTATATATCATCGTGAGTTCATGTTATATTGTATAATATCCCAGGCTGTCAAAGATGGGGGCTTTGCAGTTAACATAATTTACCTTAAATTTAATTGAATTTAATTAAATGTAATTAAATTACAAAATATATACATATTATTATTATTATATATTTTATTTTTTTAACTTACTTACTTACTTATTTTATGATATTTTATATTGATCGGTTTAGTTTAGTTTAGTTTAGATTTGAATAGATTTGATCTCTGTATGATTGGTGATATGGGCAATAACCAAAAGGGATTGATGATGTCGCCCACATGAAGAAATACTGTATACTTTTGTATTTACTGTAGTTCATTTTGTTGATACTCCAGTGTTTTTAAAAACTTACCATAGTTAAGTGTACTATAGGGTTGACTACAGTTTTCAATAGTTTATACTAAAGATTCTTAAAACAGATTTAATAAATGATCAAAGTGGATACTTCCTTATATTGTAAAAAATACGAAAGAATACTGCAGTTTTTTCTTTACGTCGGGAGCTAAAAAAACTTTTAATTTTACAGACAAAGAAATTCAATATTTTGATTTAGAATATACAAAAAGTTATACAACATATATTCATAATTTAAAGGACAAATATTTTGCAATGCACCAATGAATTTGTAAGAACAAGGTCAGTGAAGGCATTCATACTGCACTTTAATTTTGAAAGGAACCTCGGAGTCATATTTGATGAACAGCTGTCCTTCAATGATCACATTGCAAAGACAACATGGTCATGCCGATATGCCTTATTCAACATTAGAAAGATCAGACCCTATCTCACGGAGCATGCGGCACAACTCCTTGTCCAGGCCCTGGTAATCTCAAGGGTGGACTACTGCAATGCTCTCCTTGCTGGTCTTCCTGCAAAGGCTATCAAACCACTTCAGCTGGTTCAGAACGCAGCAGCACGCCTCGTCTTAAGGGGTCACATGACTCCCCTTTTCATCTCTCTCCACTGGCTACCGATTGCAGCCCGTATCAGATTCAAGTCACTAATGTTTGCCTACAGGACGATCACTGGATCTGCACCGGCTTACTTCCACACTCTCCTGCACTCCTACACCCCATCAAGATCCCTGCGTTCAGCAAACCAGCGGCATCTTGTATTGCCTTCTCATAAGGGCAGTAAATCGCTCTCCCGCTCGTTCTCATTCACAACTTCTTCCTGGTGGAACATTCTTCCTAACTCTGTCCGTTCAACCACATCTCTCACAACATTTAAAAAACTACTGAAAACCTCTTCTGTGAATACTTGACAGACAAATGAAAAAAGAAAAATAAAAGAATACACTAACCCTTTCTCTCAACAGGTAGTGGTCTAGCTTTTGTTGAAACCAGTAACTTTGTATTGGCACCTACTGTATTATGGCTCCTGTATGAACTATCGCTTATTGCTCCTAAACTCTTTGTAAGTCGCTTTGGATAAAAGGGTCTGCTGAATGTCTAAATGTAAATCTAAAATAAAAATCTGAAAATAATGAATAAATTGGATTATTAATGCCAAAAAGCAGGAGATGAATGGTGATTGATTCTTTTAATCTACGGATAATCTCAACACAGGATATTGAGACTATGGGCTATCAATAGATAACAATAATCCAGTTAGACTGCAGAGTTCAGATGAAGCACAACTGTCAGGCCGCTCTCATTATGTTTATAATAAACGGACCAATTGCTAAAGCCGAGGTCTCTTCACAGTTCTAATGAAACCCGGCGCAGATGCGACAGCCGCAAAATGCTCCAGGACAGCACCAGGGTACGTCCATGTGCACCTCGGTTGCCGGGGCGACGGTGTCTGACAAAGAGTTGTGCAGTGGAAAGACTCCACTGGGGGCAGAAGCAGAGATGTCAGCTACAATCTCCTGTTGAGAAAGATAGAAAGCTGAATGCAGTAGTGCTATTATTACATGTTCTATATGACCTGATACACTCACTGCCTGATTCCTCTGCTCTCTCTCTTCTCAATTATACTTTCTTTCTTTCTTTCTTTTTTCTGCATCCATGTTGTGTCTTTCTGTCTGTTTATGAATCTGTCTTTCTTTATTTCTTTTTTTCTTAATTTATCCACCTTTCTTTCTTTCCCTTCCTTTCTTTCTTTTTTCTGCATCCATGTTGTGTGTCTTTCTGTCTGATTATGAATCAGTCTGTCTGCATTTCTTTCTTTCTTTCTTATCTATACGCCTTCCTTTCCTTCTTTCTTTTTTCTTTCTTAATTTATCCACCTTTCTTTCTTTCTTTCCCTTCCTTTCTTTCTTTTTTCTGCATCCGTGTTGTGTGTCTTTCTGTCTGATTATGAATCAGTCTGTCTGCATTTCTTTCTTTCTTTAATTCTCTCTTTCATTCTTTCTTTCTTTTTTAATCTATCCACCGTTCTTTCCTTTCTTTCTTAATCAAATTGCTTTTCCTTCTTTCTTTCTTAATCCATCTGCCTTTCTTTCTTTCTTTCTGTTTCTCTACATCTATCTATCTATCCATCTATCCATCCATCCATCCATCCATCCACCTACCTACCTACCTACCTACCTACCTACCTACCTTCCTACCTACCTATCTATCTATCTATCTATCTATCTATCTATCTATCTATCTATCTATCTATCTATCTATCTATCTATCTATCTATCTATCTATCTATCTATCTGTCTGTTTATCTGTCCCTCCATCCATCCATGCATCCATCTATCTTTCTTTTTATTTGTTTGTCTTTCTGTCTGTCTTTTGTTTATCTATTCATCTGTATGATCTTTCTTTCCTTTTTTTATATTTGTCTTACTTTCTGTCTGTTTCTATCTATCCATCCATCCATCCATCCATCCATCCATCCATCCATCCACCGACCTATCTATCTATCTATCTATCTATCTATCTATCTATCTATCTATCTATCTATCTATCTATCTATCTATCTATCTATCTATCTATCTATCTATCTATCTATCTCTCTATGTCTGTCTGTCTGTCTGTCTGTCTCTCTGTTGATATATCCAGCATTACAGCAGCAGTTAAAGTTGAAGTGATGTGACGTGAATCATGACAACATTTTCATTTGTGTATTTCTTATTTCTTTTAGGCAGGAAAACCCTGTGAAGTCTTCCTTTGCCACACAAACAGGCAATTAGAGCGAAGCCCCGTCAAAGATGTGCTCTACGTGACCCACGACACCCTTTCCCAGGTGTTTTTCATTCTCCGAAATAGGAGAAGGGAGAAGGAATATAAGGTCATAAGGATGCCACAAAAGCAGGCAGTAGTTTATGCAATAACCTTCAGCTTTACAACACCCTAAAAAGCTCACGCTGAAAACACACAAACACACGTTTCCTTTGTCCACCTTAAAACGAGTCAGGAGTTAAAGATGATGTATTTTCTCATCTGCTCTTATCTCTCCTAAACATCCAGTGGATAAACACAAACACGCATTGACTGATGGCTGTGTGAAGAACGCTCGTGCACTCAAGGACACCATCGTACGACTCGTATCTTTCATGCGCTTTGATGAGCTCTCTCGGCCTTTACCGCACAAGCACAGAAGCCTATTTTTCTCTCTTATTTTCATGAGAAAATGAAGATGCTTTGACCTCCTGCAGTGTATTGGACAGTTTACTGTAGATTCTCTTTTTCTCCAGCCCGTCCCTGGTCGTGGGTATGTATAGCAGATTTCATTCGGAAAAACATCAGAAAGCCCTGAATACAGTCGCAACAGTTTCATTGTTGAGATACTCCTTCATTCCAGACAGTTCATTTGACTTGTCTTTATCTGGCCGAGGAACATCACACATTTTGAACTGTGTGCTGAGATTATTTTGTGATTTATATAATCCAGTTTAGTGACCGTCCATTCAATGTCAAAATTTCAGACAGCTGTGATGCTGAGGGAATAAACTAATAGGAGCGCCCCATGCGACATCCATGCTCACATTTCACACGGTTTAGCAAAATGTTGCAAGACTAATTTTATTAATTTCATCGGACAAATTCATGTGAATTTACCAACTCGTAAAATAGTTCAAGCGGTCTTTACAGGAAATCATATGTTTTTCATGAGGGGGGTACAAAAAACACGATTATTGGAAAAAACAATACTGAAGCCCCTACCCGAACAACACCCATAAACCTAACGTAACTAACTCGAAAACAAATCATTCTAAGATGTAACAATAATATTGGACAGGGGTAGAATTTGCCCAGAACAGTTTTTTTCCACCTAATTTAAATATTGCAATTGTGCAAATCTTTAACGATAGTGTTATTCTGATAGAAGTAAGATTTTTAGAAAGAATGCAACAAGAAATCATACTAAAGCATACAATAAGTTTGTTGACAATATGATCATGTCTTTTTATAGTAGCTTTGTAAAGAGTCAGCGTATCTAAGAAATTTTGTTTACATGTTGCAACAGAGAGTCGGCGTCTTCTTTATGGTGTGGCATTCACCCATTGGGCACCAATTAGAATATTCAGAGGTTTGCTTATTTAGTGAGCTACAGAAAGGGCACCACCATCAGAAAAATGCAAAAACACATGGGTTCCGGAGCGCTAATAGCCACGGTGCCAATTATTTGAACAGAAAACATGTTTGAGTGAGGGATCATGTTTAATTACTGTGTTAATTCTTTAGAAGAAAAGTGTAAAGCGGGCCTTCGCTTGTGCAAACTTTCTGTTTTTGTTTACCAACGTATTGGTCATTTTTTACCCTGTCTGACTTTAATTCAGCACAAGTGACCTTTGAAAAAAGTCTTTGGAAGATAAATTCCACACAGTTTTTCAATTCCCTCTTTACTTTAAAAGTTAATGTGAAATCGCAACCGAGCCTCTTTACTTTCCTAACACGTTACTCCTTTTATTGTTCACGATACATTGGTGCAGGTGGACTAAATAAATAAAAAACACACATTTGTATTTGTGATTTTTCAATAGGTTTTTGTGCAGTGCTGCTTTTTTGCTTTAAGTCATCAAGATTTCATTTTCAAACCCTCCACTCACCTCCTGTCATACAGACACCACTTTCTGCAATCCTCCCTACGGTTTTCTTATTGTATAACATCTTGGATATTAATATCGTGATTTTGTTGAATGTCCTGTTTCACTTGGAATATGTTGTCGTATTGAAAGTCAAACATCATTTCATTTTGGAAGGAGGATTGGAATAGACAGAAAACGGTAAATTGTTTGTGAGACGATCCGTTGAGCAGAATTCTTTCTGACCTGATCTTTACGTAGTAATGTTCTTCAGATATCTTCTCAACCTTTTGTGATGTTTTCATTTATATTTATGCATTTTGCAGACGCTTTTATCCAAAGCAACTTATATTGCATTATCCTATAATATCCTATACATTTATCCTTAGGTATATGCAATCCCCTGGGATCGAACCCACAACCTTGTGCTGTTAACACAATGCTCTTACCTCTGAGCTACAGAAAAGCTATATGATGTTGTTCACCAACAACTGATGTACTTCATAGTTCTCAGTTGGGTTCTATTTAAGCATCAGGGATAATATATATTAAAAAAATTTGCGCAAAGAGTTGCCCCTAGTGACAAAATTCTGAGAAATCTCTTTGAAATGTGGGCGTTTCCCTCAGAATTAAAGAAGAGATCCCAGTAAAGAAAAAAGTCATTCAAAAAGCTTCTTAACACTTAAAAGGGCTCATATGGTCAACATTTTTAGGAGTAGCGAGAAGGACTTTTAAGACAGTTTAAAAGTACACTCTGTAGAAATCGCCGCTAGAAGGCGCACGATCAAAACAACAACAATGGCGTAGCTTGATGACGCTGTATAGAAGCGGGGAATGATGGGATCTGTTGTCTTCAACTCCACTGCTGATGGTACTGATACATCAATCAGACGGGAACGAGAAATAATGTTAGCGCAAGAGGTAAAGTAATAAAGTTTTATAAATGTTGCTTTTGATTAAATAATTTTATTTCATTATAATGAATTAGACCCGAGTAATGTAAGGTTTAACACTAAATTCTTAGTCATAGATGTTACAGAACGTTTGTGTGATTCAGAGTCGACTCCCTTTTTTACAAGCCAATAACTTTGTTATTTATTCACCTTCAGACTGGCAGACTGCTTATCTTCAAACACGGCAACATAACACACTGCATGAAATGTCATTTTCATGATCTAATGTTACTTACTCTATAAGAATACAGACCCAGATGTTTCTCTTAAAATTATAAATGAGAAAAAAAACACAAACAATTGAGAGAGTAATTATTGATGTAGATTGAAGTGGTGAAATCATCTGGATTTGAGTAAATGTGATGAGAAATGTTTGAGTTGATATTGAGATCTTCACTAATATTGACTTTTGATTGCAGACGAGACAAATCTGAGCTCAGTTTGACACATTGTTGTCATCTCTTCTCAAACTCTCATCACACACACATTTGTGAGAAACATCTGAGATGCAGGAGACTTTCCATGTGTTTCCAATGCAATTGTAATAACCATGACATCATTTTTTTCATATAATGCTCAACTGCATTGATGTTTGTGGATTGATCGGTTTGAGAAGAATGCAAAGCATCTGCGGATGGATTTTTTGCCTCGCCACTGCTTAATATTACAGAAAGAAATTTCACATTAATCTCGTCACGGTTAATCGGTCTCGTCCTCGGTTCTCTCATGCCATTGCTATACCAATATCCCGGTTTACAGATGTCAATCTGTCTCAGCATAACAGAATGGGTTCAGGGAGTGAGAGGAAATGAAAGCATGCGAGCAAAAGACGGCAAAAGAGTACACGGAAGAAGTTAACTCAAACAGAATGCTGAGCGGGTGATCTCGTTCGACTGTGAAGGGAGAGATGGAGGTGGGGGGCATCCATTCTCTCTCTCTCTCTCTCTCTCATTTCCAGTAGTCTTGTCTTGACCGCCGCAGTCCTGCTGCTCCAGGAACATCTGCACAGAAACGTCAAGAGAACACAAGCCGTTGGCCACACATACCTGTAATACTTCCGGCCTTGTTCTCCCTCCGACACCTTCTTCCCACCTCTTGAAGTTTGAAAATGGCAAGGAAGGTCAACAACAGAAAGGATTAGAAAGTCTCAAGGTGAAATGTAGCACCTTATAAAGCTGACGAGAGGTCGTGGATAAGCAGCGAGAAGAAAAGAAACATGTGGTGAGACGGTGCTTCGGGAATCCAGATTGATGCCCTAAATCGGACACCCTATATATCAGTATATCTGTACATACCATCTGTTTCTGTGTTCCCTTGACTATACAATAACCTTTTCTTTCCAGAAGTCATGGGGACCTAGAACATTAAAAGAGAGGAACGTATATTTGGATTAAATTTGGCAGATGCATAAAAGTCAAGATTCTTAGTCAAATGAGTCCTGTTAAATGCTTTGAAATCTGAATCTGTAAATCATAAGTCATTAAAATCAGACACAGCTTTGACTGAACACAACAAGACCATGGGTTCAAATCTCAATGAAGTCTTGGATAAAAAAACTTGCATGTAAATGAAACATGAAGTCTAGAGTATATTCATGAATTAACATTAAAGCTAGGGAATTATTTTTATATCGTTTTTTGTTGTTTTGCTTAGTGGGCTCAGGGCAAAATTGCTTCAGTATTGAGACTTTCAGTAATTTTTTTTAACATCTGATGTACTTCTTAATCAAAAAACGTTTCTCGTTGTTTTCCAACACAATTATGTAAACATCCTTAAAACAAGATTCTCTTAAGAAGCTAAATGATCGAAGTCTTTGTCATGTTTTTGATTGCAACTAGAAAAATATGTTTTACCAATGGGATGTGAAACCTAATCTGATTCAACAGGGTAAACAAGATTTTTCCTTTGGCATTTTATGTTTTAAGCAAAAACATCACAAAATCTAGTTAGATTTCTACGTGAAAATCAGCATGCCTGAGGAAATAGATCTTCATTTGAGGATGTCCGTGTAAATAAAATGATTGTTAACCTATTGTTATCCTGTAGACATTTTGCAAAGAAAATGTTCCTATATTTTATCATTGAATTAAATCATTACATGTGAACCTGGACCAGTCTTAAATAGCACAGGAATGTTTGTGGAAACTCAACAAAACATTGTACATTTTTATCTTTTATGCCAAGAATCATCGTATTTTTATTTCTTTCAATTAATTTCTTTATAACCAGTCTGTTTTGTACAGCACTTTGGTCGACCTATGGTTGTTCTTAATTGTGCTTTATAAATCAAGAAAACAGAAACAATTCAACAAAGAAAGTACAATTTACAATACTTCATTTAGTACTGGGGCATGTTGTCAAATTGTACCATTCTTACCAGTATCTTACTGTAGATTTATATTTATCTAATTTATTGGCAACTGTTTGTTCAAAGATTAATGAATATTAAACAATAACAAGTCTTTATGTTTACAGAATCAAAACATAAAATAACAGCCTCATGCAAAGCATTCTGGGAACCAGATATCCACATAAACCTTTTTCAGCTTTTTTTTTAATTTTGGTTCCCAGAATGCTTTGCATGAGGCTGTCATTTTATTGTTTTGTTTCTGTTAAGATAAAGATTTTAATGTGTAATATAAATTTATCTTTGAACAAACTGTTGCCAGTAAATTACATTAATGTAATGTAAATGTAACAAACTGCTGCCAGCAATACTGTAATACAGTATGATAATATGATATATAATAGTATGTTTAAATGTAGACTGTTCGAACAGAAATGAAATGCCTTGTTAATGTTAATAAAGGAATTGGAAAGCTGATTCAATGAAAGTATTTGACACAATACCAACAAGACTGTACTTCTGTGTGTAGCTCCAAAACAACCCAAGAGTGGCCGGTCATGTGAACACTTCCGGTTGAAGAGCGGCGCCTTGTTGATCATTCGATCCCTTTTGTTATAGCGCGAGTGAATAGAAGCTCTGAAGCAACAATACGGAGTAAGCGAAGGATACTTTACACTGAAATAGGGACCGGCACTTTAAAACTGGAGACGGGACCCTTACTGAGAAGAATAGAGAGAGAGAAAGAATGGAGGGATAATTGTGATGGAGGTCACGGAGGAGGGACACCTGTATAATGTACCAGACATGAACCCGTAAGAAAGAAGAATGGCCAATGAGATCTGTTATAATATCTCTGCTTTCACTCGAATGGTCGGCGATTAGATTAAATGGAAAGAAAATGAAGTCTCATGCTTCTCAGACTTTCATCCCAGGCAAAAACTGGTGGGGACAAGAGATGTCTCACCCAGAGCATGTCATCGATGTACTCATATCTTGCGAGATCAGACTTGGAAAAAATGTATTTACATGATGCGGTTTATCACTCCAATTCTCCGTCGGCAGCGTAATGAATTCTAGTTGGGGTGAAGTTGGACGTGAATATCTCGGTGCACTTTGATCAGACGTGGCTTTGTGTGCCGTCGAGACAGAGCGCTGATAGCTCTTACACTGGAAAAATGAGCTGCGAGCCCCCCCCTCAAACACACACACAACAGTGAGCTCTTTTGTGCCCAGCGTAGTGTGTTAGGAAGAAATGGCTTCTCCCAGAACGCCCGCTCTCTTGACACTCACGGCCCGATATGTCCATCTAGACAGGGGGGGCCAGGGGGGCAGAGAGTCAACGATCCCCCTCTCCATCTCTCCAAAGTCCCTTCTCCCACGACTGACTTCTGTACATTCACAGACGGCGAGGGAAAATACCCAGCGAAGCCCTAAAGATGGCAGAAAACGATTAGGCTTTCCTCAGCTGCGTGAGAAGAATGGCCGATGAATCTCTTTCCGTTCTGAAGTCATACAACAGTAGGCCCATCTCATCACTGGCCAATTACATTAATGAATGGAGCTTTTTGATGCGTCCCGATAGGATTCCAACGTTTCACCGTGACAACGGCCTCCTAATTATTTTTTTCTTGCGCGCTGTATATAGCGGCCATCAAAAGAAATGGGCTTCTGCTGTTGAGGAAAATGGATATTTCTGCGCTCATTACGAGTTTTGTCTTCGTGCAACAGTAGCCTAGCCTTTCTTCTGCCCTATACTTTCTAACTTTGGCAACGGGATATCATATCTGATTAGCCGGAGTGAAACACAAAGCAAGTCGAATATCATTTGGGAAAGCGTTGGATGGCACGAGGCTGTGACTGCCGACTACACACACACACACACACACACACATGCGCGAATGGAGGTCCGTATAATGAACCCTTCTTCATTTCCCACCCTGCTGTTGGAGATTGAGCCAATCTGTATCTGAAATTAATTCAGTGGAAATGCACTCCAATATTCAGGTTATTCAGCGGATGGGAGGATGCATAAATATATACTTTTTTTAAAAATTATATTTTTTATCGGCGCAAAACTTTACCAGGGTTACCGGGGCATGGCTGATTGATTTTTTGTTTTGTTTTATCGTCCACCAGGCAAAAATTGGAGTATTGCTGAAATAAAAAAGTAATAGCACCCCTACAACTTAGTGTGTTTGTAAGGAGAGAGAGAGAGAGAGAGAGAGAGAGAGAGAGTTTGTAAACCGATATGTGTGACTGTGAATGAGTTTCTCCATGTTCTTTTCAAACAAAGGGGATATTTTTTCAGAAAACTCCTCTAGCGTAAAGGTGAAAGTCCTGCAGAATGTTATCAAACTATGACCCAGGACTTCAGAGTTGTAGTATCTAGTAAAACCTGTTTTCTTTACAACATTAAGGACAAAGTTCACATTGGACCGGGTTACCACACGCCACACAGCCGCCGCTTTGAAACTAATTGTTTGTTGCGGGAGAAAAAGCGCCCGGGGAAAATATTTTGGTGCATTCCGCACTGCGGCAAAATGGCTTAATTGCTGTAATTAGCTTCTGTGTTTGGCTCCGCAGCCAGTGCTGACTTGAACTTTTTAATGGAGAGCTTTAACAATGTCAACTGTGCATCAGTGTGCGCAGGATTGTAACCGAGCTTGTTTTGTGACAGCACACCTGGTTGCTTTTATTATGGTAATTCACTTGTTAGGTGGGAGGGTTTCACGATGGTCTGGTGACTTTATCTCGCTTCTGTTGTGTAGAGTATGGCGCTGAAAATAAGACTGAAGAGTGAAGATATCAGGTTCCATTTAAACAGGTGGACAACAAACTGCATGCACGCATCTACGTATATATCCATGCACGTGATAAATAATAGATGAAAAATGTTATTAATGGACAGGGCTTCACTATAGTTTGTATAGCAGGGCATGTTGTCTCATTAATAGGGGTAACTATAAAGAAAAGAGAATTACTGAACTACAGAAAATGAAGTTTTCAACAACAACAAAAAAATGGATGTGACAACTTGCTCCTAACGTGTGTTTGGAAAAGAGGTCCACATTTTTTAAATGTATAAAACATTGCTTTATTGTTTTCGCTCAAGTATAAGTTTCTGCTAAATCCATTATTGTAAATGCTGTAAATGTAAACTTTTGCAAAAATTATAATTCCTATGAGGATATTTTTCTTTCTCTTTTCTACTAAAATCTCTCAGCTCTGTATACTGTGGTTGGCTATATGTGACCAGTTTTCTTTTATTGCACTGACCCTTTTGTTGTCCTTATGTTGCTCCAATTGCTTCCATTGTTTCCCTCATTTGTATGTTTCTTTAGGTAAAAGTGTCTGCTAAATGACTAAAAGTAAATATTTTACTTTGAAATATACAATTAACAACATAAGGAATATAGAAAAATTGTAGAACAATTGAATTTGCTTATATTATTTACCTAATGTGTAAGTTTTATTGGATAAAATCATCTGCTAAATGTGTATGTAATTGTAAAATAAAAATAAAAAGATCAATAAAAATGATGAAACTATATTAAATATAAATTATAATGCATTATACCACGGGGTTCTGGAATGCTTGATTCTGATTGGCTGACAAAGGTTCTACAGGTGTGCATTATTTTTCAGTCAAACGCACACTTATGAAGTAGTTCCAGATCTGTCGACCGAATTACACTTCGATATCACTGCGCCAAGTTTAATCGTTATAACGGATTTTAACTGTAGCTAGTCAACCACAAATAACATTGAAGACGATTTAAATTTCCAGAAATATCTTTTAATATTTATGGAAAGAAAACTTTGGATATTGTTCGAAAGCTGTACAGTGCAGAAGATGAAAAAAAAAGATGGCGAACATCAAAGGCAGCCAGCATTAGCAAACGTCATAAAATGGTCAATGAAGAACAACTACACAAGATTGAAGGTTGACAAGACGAAAAAACCCACCAAACAGACAACAGTTTGGGCAGAAAATGTGTTCAACGATTGGCTTAAAACAAAAAATACGTCTGCTGAAGAGGTAGAAAGAGAGGGGGGGCAAAGGCTTTAAAAAAGTTAATACACACCGGAGGTGAAACGGCAGGACCATCTCGGTAAAGCACACCGCTTTACCTTTCGATAATATAACGGCCTGTCATCAGTTATTCCTTACATATTATAATATAATATATATTTTATAAAAATATAACTATGAAAACAACTTATAAAAATAAGATAAATTACAATACAATTTGTGACAAAGAGAACGGAACGAGGTCCATGAGGGAACGGTGAGAGGCCTGTGACATGAGGGATAATGAGCGTCAGCTGCACGTTGCACCGGTCTCGCATCTCTCACTGAGGAGCTACGGAAGCAAAAAAGGAGGAGTGACAGCAGTGAAGGACGAGAGAGAACCGGATCTGGACTTTATGTTATGTTTCATTATGTTTGTGTGGCCGGCAGTGATGGAGCTGTCGGCATTTCACTATCATTTGGGTGTTTGTTTATTTTATTAACAGTTGCCGAATGTTTTCCGGTTACCGCCTCCTTCTTCCTTACTTGGAATCTTGTTACACAATAAAAAAACGAAATGTAAAAAAATCCTATAAAAGAAGATAACTGCTATATCCCCGACAGATGAAAGTACAGTAGCTGAGTTGTATTTAGACCTGCCACAGCGTCCTGGATTTCTGTGACTGTAAAGATTTATTATTGTGAATCATTGAATTGGATCTTTTCTTATTCTCATTGTGTGTCTGTGTGTGTTTGTGAGGGACGGTTTATGTGAACGTATCGTACTGTACGTCGTGTAGCCCACAGTAGATGTGTGTTATTATCTATCACATGTCTGTTTTTTGTTCCTGACCTCACTTTCTCTCCACTTCTGTCCTCTTTAAAACATCTGCCAGAGCTTCTCTGAACAGCTGAAGCTCAGGCCTCCCATTGTGAATGTGAAAGAAAGATGAAGCCCCACATGCAGGAATGATGGGGGGATTAACCTAATTCACAGAGCTCCTGAAATATGAATGCCTTCTCTTTTCAAAACCGCCTCAATAATCTGAGCCCCGAACTATTGTTGAAGATGCATTTCGTGCAAATTTCAAAAGCATCTAAATGCACATTTCATTCTGGGAATGCACAAAGGATTGATGTCATCATGCAGACCGGCTCCTTTAAAAAGGTGAGGTTTTAGTGTGCGTGTGTTTAAAGTTCATCTTTTCATTTAAGGTTTGCGCAGACTTTAGAAGAGGAGGAATTGAGTTTGTTATATTAATAGAGCTCTAGGTTTAATTAAAAGACATCGTCTGCTGCAGCAGAAATTAATTGACTCCGGGGAGCTACAGAAAGGACGGGAAAATGGCTGAAGGAGTCGCTCAGACTCGCTTGATTATCAGCCGGAAAGAGCCCCAGTGCGTTCTGTCCGGGTGTGTGAACTAGTGTGTGCTTTCTGAGATTTGAGAACTGCTTGATAGAAATAAATTGGTACAAGTGAAAGGCTTGTTTCTCAGCACTTTAATCATGTGCGAATCAATTTTCTGCTGATCCGTACAAATAAAGGTGCTTCAAAGGTTGTTCACAGGCAGCGATGCGTTAGAAGAACCCTTTTTGGGTTCCACTAAGAACCGTTCAGTCAAAGGTTCTTTAAAGAACCATCTCTTTCTTACTTATACATTTAGTCATTTAGCAGAAGCTTTAATCCAAAGCGACTTCCAGGTGGGTAAAACCTTTACGCTAGAGGAGTTTTCTGAAAAAATATCCCCTTTGTTTGAAAAGAACATGGAGAAACTCATTCACAGTCACACATATCGGTTTACAAACTCTCTCTCTCTCTCTCTCTCTCTCTCTCTCTCTCTCTCTCTCTCTCCTTACAAACAAACACACTAAGTTGTAGGGGTGCTATTACTTTTTTATTTCAGCAATACTGCAATTTTTGCCTGGTGGACGATAAAACAAAAAAAAAATCAGAACTGATCAGTCAGGTGTTGACAGAAGAGATTTGCGATGGATATTTTTCACATCTGATAGAGAGGCGTAAACGCGTTTGCTGTGCGTATGTTCGTTCTATGGATCACACTTGCGCACTTTAAGAAACGATGGTAAAATGAAATTTAGGACGATTTCTACGAAACATTTTATGAATGAGGTCCCTAGTTTAGTTTGTTGAGTAGAGGTGTGCTATTACTTTTCTAAATGACAGGACTTACGACTGATGAACACGAGACATGAGAGAGAGCTTTTGACTCGGTTCAGTAAGCATCCACTCAAAACATCTTAGAAAAAAACATTGCCATCTTCAGATTGTGTGTCGCTGAATTTTGCAGAAATGGGCAGCGCTGGCATTTTCTTCTGAAGACAGGAGTATAAGATGTATTTCTTTTTAACGGTGTGCACCTTCTTTTTCACACCATCTTTTTTGTAGTTTACGTTGTGTTATAAAGCACAAATGTCCTGCTTTTGTTTAATATGATACATTCTTGATATATGATATTTCTTGATAATAAACTATGCAAAGATATAAAAATAATAATTAATGAATTGTTTATCTTATCATATTTGTTCTTAATATTGTTTTATTATATTCCTTTATTCTGCTATTTAAATATATATTTTGCTTTTGTAAATCTTTGTCTATACTATACTCTATTTCTGTTTTTATATATTTACATATATTATAAACCACTTTATGTTGCAGTACATAAATCACACTTTTTTATTTATTTATTAATTTATTTTATATCTTGTTTTGTTGTTGTATTTTATTTTTGTAGTGTTGAGTTGTGTTGTGTTTTGTTTGTTGTATTGTATTGTATTGTATTTTATTGTGGTAGTGTTGTGTTTTGTTTTGTTTGTTGAGAGATGTGCATAAAAGTTAAAAATTTCCTCTTCGCCAAAATTACAGCTCAGAAGAGAGAGCGAGTTAATAGCTCCGAGCTAATTCGTGCCAGCTTGTTATTTGCAGGTGGGAATGATACTTTTACAGATTGGACGAGAGAGGCATAAAAGAGTGAAAGGAAATTATTGAGAGCAGTTTAGGATAATGAGAATATGTTAGGGAACTCTCAGCGTCTTATGAGCTTCTGTCCATTTGCCTCGTCCTAACCTAACCTCCAGCTAGAAGCGCATCAACGTCGTTTTCCGAGAACACGGGAAATAATGAAATACATTATGCCGCCTGATGTGTCACCGTCCATTTGAGTGTCAAAGTTCAACTGGAGGCCTTATGAGAAGATCCGTTCGTTTCTTTTGAATTGTGACAGCTGTCATGTGGATAGATGTGGATAATGTTAGGTTTGGATCTGTAATCTTCTTTACCATTATCTGTCTGAGATGGTTTTGTCATAAAGCATATTACAATATTTCACAGATTCCTGACTAAATACAAAATTAACATTAGCATGTGCAAATGCATCATAGAATAGAACACTACAATTACACTATATTCAAAATAAAGTCATGGATGGATTTCAAGTGTTGACCCTCTATGCATGTGCAGATCATTCAGAAAGCTTTGCGGCGTCCTTCTCTTAAGCAGCATTAAGTGGGTCAACATCTCTTCAACAAAATGTTCAACTGCAATGTGTGCTGCGCTTTTAATGCACGTGTGAAGCTCGGCCAACGGCCACGTTCCTTTGTCATGTGACTGAATGACTGCATGCTTGTGTTGATCATTGAGGCCATCCAAATATGAGGTGTGTGATGAAATATGGAGAAAACTCTAAACTTGGTTGAGGTAATTCTTTGACAAAATGATCCAACAAAAAGTATATATGGGTTTATTTTAATTTGCAGAATTGCAGCACTGGTGTTCAAATCTTTCGTCCTTAAACAATCCAATCGGTTGTCGATGGATGAAACCAAATCCCGCCCTACATTTCTTTTTCATGTCAGAAGTTATTTCACTCGGGTATATGTCACAGTATGGAATAAAGACAATACTGTTTCATGCCGACTTTGAATATTAAAGGAACAAAATGGACTTGTATTTGTCTATCAAATAAAATGTGGAGTGAAACATGTGCTATCACTCTATGCTTCAGAATGTAGTGAAGTTAAACTTTTCCAAAGTAAAAACAATCTGAAACTCTACTTGAAAGTGTACCTTGGCCATGAATGCATGTTTGTGTGTTCTGTTTCGCAGAACCTATCTGTGATCAGTTATGTGAAGACGCTCTGTGCCACCGTATGAGGTTTTGTGAATGACTTGTGGTTGTTTCTTCATCAGGTCTGTATGTTTAGACTCATTTGATTTGGTCTGAGTTAGATATAAACACGCTCGGTGAGGTGCAGTCACGGCCGGTGGTCTGTATATCATTATTAAAGTGTTGTGACCTGTTGCAAACGCACAAACCAACATTTCAAGCGGTGAAATGTTTAACAGAGCTGTTGAAGTAGTTTACTTGCACTTCAGGAACACAATATCAACATGAAGATCCATTATCAAACACTCTTTGTTATTTCTTTAGCTGTGGAGCAGGCTGTAAACTGCGGATTAAATGCATAAATAATTAAAGTCTGTTTGAAAACTTTCAATGGGAGCGTATCGTTGATCGCAGATATGTTTCTGGATTACTGTATCTAAATAGGTCACGGATTTTGCCATCAAAATATCAAACGCTAAAGCAGATTCTCGACAGGCAATTATATCTTCGACACTTTGATGTCAGATTTAATATTGTTGTGCTTACTCATAACATCACTGTTTAAAAACGAATAAATCATGAAAGTGTTTTTAATGAACCATTTTATACTTTTATATTCTGCAGAAATTTGCTTCCGAAATTTCCGCACGTTAAAAAAAGAAATAAGACCTCACGTTGTGTCAATCACATTTACACACTGCCTCCGATATTTTCGTCCATCATAATAAAATTCGAAACGGGTTCAATTTTCTGCGTTTTTCTCATCCGTTAAGTATTTTGAGTGTCCTTTTTAATAATTCAGAGACACCGTACAAACGAGAGCAAAATACGAAAAAACGCACACGACAATTCCGGACTGTATAGTTCAAAGACCTTAATTTACAAAGTTTCAGACTTTAGCCCTGAACACATATATACTTGCTATACGAAAGTCGTCCACCATATCAGAACAGTTAAAGCATGACATTAATAACTGATCCTAGTTTAAAAATATTTATGTTAATATAAAAACACAAACCAACACATATTGTTGTAGATAACAGTACGTGAAATATTGACTGTTCCAAGATGGCGGACACAATGACATATCTGCAGTCAAATGTGGCATCCACTTATTGGAGATAATTGGTTCCATAAAAGCATTTTTTGGCTATCCAACGATAGTTAAAACAGCCAATATATATCCTGTCCATCAAAAAAGGACAGGAAAATGCAATGAATTTGTGTTCATATATAAAATGTGTGAAGGAAACACTGGACCCAACCTGTCTACGCTGCAAGTGTGCAGCAAGATGAAAAGTGACACTACTCCTAAAACCTGAGCTGTCTACTGCAAAGATGTCCACGACTTCACACGTCCATCTATGTTTCCTTTCAGTGCGTCTGAAGTGCTCTCAGCCTTTTCACCTTCACATTTACTCAAAATATCATTCTTGAATAAAACGCCAGGCGATTTTTTCCTGATCCAAAGACTTGAAGGCTTGAATTTCAGTGAAAGCGTTCCAGTTAAACTTTCTGCATTGAATTGTGCGGTGAATCTGCCGAGCTCATGGTTTTTCTGTGGGTGGAATGGTTTTGTCCGTACGGAATGGACCCAGATTAACTCTAAGCTTTAACAACAAAAATGAGAAAAACAAGTTCTTTAGATGCCCAAGTGGTGCTTGTGGTCAGCGGCGTTCCCAAAAACAACATAAACATGAGCAAAACTGCCTAATATCGATGCGCAACAGTATCAACAAAACTCAAACGAAAAAGCTAAATAATGTTATTGCACTCACTGCTTGAAATAACATGAATGGAGAAACCAGCGGTGACCTTAATGTTTACTGAGACGAAGTCAAACCACTGGTGTATAGCCAAAAGCTTTTTAAAAATAGGGAGTATACGGCACTACATCTTTCCTGAGTGCCCTCCAAAAGTATGTGCTGTAAGTGGATCAAGTACAAATCCAAAATGAAGCTCTTCAAATTAATTTTCCTGTAAAAGATGAATGAATCAAAGCTGACAGCGCACTGAATCTGTGCCTGACGGGGTTGAGATGCCATGTGGGCGTTTGCTGAGGCGGGCATCACTATCACTGCGGCTCAAACTTGGGGTTGTGAGTTTGTTCATGTGCGTAACCCTCAGTGTTAACCTTCGCTGTGAAACTCCCACAAACATCTGCACCACGGCTGTGAATGACAGCTCTAATTGTCTGCTTGTTGACGAGCAGTGTGCTTCTACATTTTAAGCACTCAGAAGGTGCCCGGCGGATAACAAAAGAGGAAGAAACACATTTTTTTGGAAAACAAGTGTAAGAGAATCTATCACAGATTCTGCCCGTAAGAAAAAAACATATTTCATATCTCAATTATTTCTCCAAGATCTCAATGGAGAGCAAATGGAAACTCTTGCTGAAGTCTCGTGTGTCTCACATATTTCTCTTGAGGAAGAGTCAGAAATGTGAGAAATGTGTGTGTGATGAGAGTTTGAGAAGAGATGTCAACATTGTGTCAAACTGAGCTCACATTTGTCTCAACTGTAATCAAAAGTCAATATTAATGATGATCTCAATATCAACTCAAACATTTCTCATCACATTTACTCAAATCCAGATCATTTCACCTCTACAATCTACATTAATTTACACCTCCTGACTGTTTTTGTTTCTACTTTAAGAGAAACGTTTTGTTCTTAATTCAATGAAAAAATAACTTGTAGAATTTACTTAGAAAGTATTCATGCAAAATGTTATAAAGTAAAGATTTGCTGCTATAATTCAAGCACAATTTACTAACCAAAATAAAGTATATTCTGCTAATTAAATACATTTAATATTTGTTAAAATGTTAAGTCAATATTACAACAAAACATTACAATATTGTAGAACAAAATTCCCGGTTCACTTACTTTCATAAGGAAAATAATCATTTTTTTACAAGATAGATGGTCAAGTGAGAAAATACTGGTGGTCTGTGAGCTGGCAAAAGCACAGCTGCGGTTCGATACGTGAAATAACACACATATTGACTATGTTTAGGTCTCCCTCAGGCTAGGCAGAACAACTGTAACCAAAAATCCCAAACCTAAAAATAATACTGAAACTCTCCAAAATCTCAAAGATTAATCAGCACAAAACACGAACAATTATTTATTTTCACTGGAAAACCCTTAAAATGCCAGTTAATCTGGAAAATGAATCTCCCAATGCAGTCAGATGCATAGCATGCTGGGAAATACAGATCAACTGCCAATGTAGTTTTATCTACAAAAATTATTTATTTAGTCTCAGCACGAAATAAATAAGTCAACTTAATTTGACCAATTTAAATGATTTTAACATAATAAAATTGAATTTAATTGAACTTACATTCTTAATAATTTGTTCAATTAAAATTGCTCAAACAAAATATTAAAATCTTTACAACCAAAATTAGTAAATTTTCTTCACAAGATATTAACGTTATTTTAACTTATTTTTTTAAGTATATTTCCATAATTTATTTTCATAAAATCTACTTAGGCACATAATCATTTTAGTCAGTGTTGAGAATTAAATGAGACATACCTCAGCTATGAAATTTGGTATAACTGATGGCATAAAACCAAATCTATAGCATATTGACTATGCACATCTAGTAATATGAAAAATTAAAGGAAACAATCTCCGGCCAACTGTTAAGCTGCTTTTGGAATCCAATCAGGATGATTTTTGCCCAAAACACTCTTTCATCTGTGCCCTTAAAAGCAGACGGCGTGTACCTTACCAGATATTTCTCATGTTAATTTTATTCCACATTTCAGACTTGCTGTAAAAAGAAAATCCAAAAATGTTGACTTTATTATTTATCAATAGTCAGTATTCTGTTTGTTTGCCTTGTGAAGTGGGTATATAATCAAAACAAATAAATCACTTCTGAAACTTTTCCACCTTTGAGCTTCTCCAATCTGATAGATTTACATAAAAGCTCTCATTTCTCGGCGAACGCTGACAGTTCTCGCCGCGCTGTGAGGCGCTTTGCCTCATGGGATATCAGCGGCTTGAATTATTAAATGAGATAAAGTCAGCCTACTGTATATGTTTAAAGACAAAACATTTTTTCTCCTTTTATTACGGGAGTTTAAATATTAATGTTGGCCTATAAAAAATAAATGTTGCGGTTTAGATTGGCAGTGCTGGATAATTACAATAAACCATCAAATAAAGCTTCACTCTTGAATACGCATGACATTGTTATGCTTGAGTTTATGTTTTGGGATATTAAAGATGATTTTTACAGTGTTGTTATATTGACTTAGTGTTGTGGAATATAGTTGAATTGCGTCATCACTGCCCTGAAGGCTTCACACACAAACAGACTGCTTGAGTTTCTATTTCAACCGCGTCTTGAATCAGCTTCTCTCAGGCCTGTACTGTTACATTCAAGATGGCAGCTGCTTGTGTTCAATGGTGTGTTTGGAAAAATAAAACCTGTGATAGTGAACACAGCCTGACTGTTATTCTGTAACACATTAAACAAACAGCCAATAAAATATCCCTCAAAGCTGGAGAAATGCATCTTAAAGCCAATGCACGGACAAATATGTAGTTTGGGTCGTTTCACAAATTTTTACTTCATCAGCATTTTGTTAACCCATATTAAAGAAAAGTTTTTTTTCTTAAAAGCTTTATACACATGTTTATATTACACCACTGACTTAATATAAATAAATAATAAATAAATAAAAATGAATTAACTCTCTACTTTAAGAGTTCACCCAAAAATGAAAATTCTGTCATGAATTACTCCACCTTCGAGTTGTTCCAAATCTGTATAAATGTCTTTGTTCTGTTGAACACACAGGAAGATATTTGGAAGAATGCCAAACAGTTCTTGGTCACCATTGACTAACATGACAATGGCAGTCAAAAGACCCCCAGACTGTTTTGCTTCGAAATATCTTATTTTGTGTTCGACAGCAGAAAGATAAAAATGAAAGACATTTACTTTGGTAATCAATAGCAGCTGAAATTTTGGTTACAAGCATTCTTCCAAATATCTTTCTCTGTGCCCATCAGATTTGTAACAGCTTGAGGGTGAGTTTATTATGACAGAATGATTATTTTTGGGTGAACTGTCCCTTTAATTTTGCATTAGAGAATAATTAGCCTATTCATGATTCACTCAATTTATTTTGGATTTTGAAGTATCTGGATTGGTTTTACATTGTTTGTCAAACCTGCATGAACTCTGTGATTTACAAAGTGAGGAAACATCTTGTGCTATTTCACTGCAGTGGAAGAAATTCTCAAGAGCAACGCCAGCAATCCCACAATGAGGGTTGCCAGGTCCAAGAAATATTTCCAGCCCAATAACCCCTCAAAACCAGCCGAAAAGGAATAAAAACGAACCCAATTTTTTCCCTTTGTCAAATCAAAGTTTAAAACTGCCTAAAGACGTTTCTATTGCCAATTTTTTTCATCTGAATGGTTTCCTATGTATTGTATATCTTGTTTTGTTCTGTTGAACACAAAATAAGTTTTGGGATATTTAGGAAAGCAAACAATTTTGGGTCACGTTTGACTACCATTTATTTTTTTCTGCTATGGTAGTCAATGATGCCAAAGAATTTGCAGCAGCTAACATTCTACCATTTATACAGGTTTAGAAACAACTCGTTTCATAAAAGAATTTTCATTTTTGGGTGGAGTGTCCTTTTAAAAATATCCCACGTGCACGTAAATGGACGAGAAACATGTTTTCTCTTCGTAAGACATGCAGAAACTTGCTTAAGAAATACACATGGATACATTTATTGCATAAAGTAAAATGTGTACAAGCACGTCAATGATTTAGTTGTTATAGACTACGTATAGCGCTGATCAAACGTGATATTTGGCAGCCGGGAGAATCAAGTGTTGTACACTCACGAGTGATTTCTTTCATTGTGCAACGTGACATTCACCTGATGAAACATTGATTAAAACATAATTCGGATGCACTGTGTCTTATACCACCGCTAATTTCCTCTTTGGTTGAGCTGAGCTCCTGCGTCCCTCCATGTACTGTAGCCTGCCTGTCAGTTCCCCACACTTTTAAGACCGGGCCGGTCCTTGAGTTGGCAGGTATTCATTCGGAGTGTGAATATACATTAAGAAACTCATCAATTAACATTTATCCTTAGAATATAAATAAACATTTTGGCGGCCGCGGAACATTATGAAAGTAGCTCAAAAATCCATAATTTTTCCGGCAATTGCATTCTCAAAATAGCCAATTGTGCGGGAAAACCGCGTACCTGGCAACACTGCCCACAATGCACCTCGGCAGCTTTTGTGTTAGTGATAGAATGTGTTAATAAACAATGTAGCTATTTATGAACATGAACTGATTTAGAAACAAAAAAGCAATGCATTGTGGGAAATCTAACATCTAAAGTAAGCTATACAGAAAACATGCTGCAATTGCTGAAAATACAGTAAATGACATTTATTCGCAAAGAGATGTTTAACAGTGATGTGATGAAATAAACTCTATTAGCGAGTCAAATCTAATTTGTATTATTGTTGATGAAAACCCACTGTGTTAAGTGCAGTTTAAGTATATTTTTCTGTGGCTTACTGTAAACGTGTGCTCTCACACATTTGTGATGGTGAAAGATGTTTGAGTGTAAACAGAAGCACAGTTTTATACTCCAGAGCTGCTGAGTGTAAATTATTGATTGTTTTGGTAGATGGGTGAATCTCATAAAAACATGGTCAAGGTAACATTTCTCTACTCACCTTCCTTGAAGATGAAAATGATATTTTCACAAACGTAAAAAGATTTTTCTGATTAGTTTTTTACTATTTGTTTTTAGCTATAAGTAAGATTATTGTCATTGCTTTATGTTATTATGCATTGCCTACTATTGCAACAACGTTTTTAAATAATACAAATTTTGCTTATATTCATTAAAATCTCATTAAAATCCATTAAAATCATTACAGTGATGTAATGAAAAAGGTTAACTTTTCTTTAAGGAAAATAAATGAGATATCTTCTTTCTTTTGATGTTGGAACAAAATACGGTCTGGTTTCATAGGACTCACCCAATGCTGAACTTGACCGGTGTGTGTTTGTAAATATAAATAAAACAGCACAAGCCCACATAACATGTGCTTTCCAGAGAAAGTGCGCAGAAAAAGAAGGTAAAGGGCCGCTGGAGAGGTTGAGCACAACAGTGACATGATACATTACTGCTTTGAAGAAGATCAGGCCATTCAATGATCCCCTGGGGTCATTAGACAAAGCTTCAACTTCACTTTATGTTGGGAATATGAGCAGAGGCCTGGGGTAATGTCACACTCTGTTGGGAAAAGAAAAAACCTCAGGACTTTTGTGCGTGGCTTGCAAAAAACAAAAAAACTCGGACCAACTCAATGTCCTTAGCAGAGGAAAAAGTCAAAGAACAACAATTTCTCTAGAAAAGCGCTTGAAGCGTCATCACCTGTTAAAGGCACAGTCCCCGAAAAATATTCAACTGCTGTCATTATTCATTCACAACAATGTACAATAAGTATAATAAAAGTGTTCAACGTGCAACGTTTCATGTCTTCTACAGCATATGTGCCATGTTTTGATTTTCTGTGTTTTTCTTGTCATTTGAATTCACGACTGCATTTGTTGCGTCGACAACAGCTGTTTAAAATCAACCGTACAGGTTTAAAATGCCGTATGGCTCGACATTTAAAAGAAAAACATATTATCACAAATGTTCACCACAAGGGAACATGCCCCGTTTTCAAGGGACTTCAAAATCGTCATTGACACATGCAATTTGAGCAATTTGTTCGTCTGGCCTGAACAGAGAGCAATCGGAGTCATTTTTGATATTTTTCACATTTATGTTGTTCTCGACAGCTCGGTTTGACCCAGTTCGTGTTTGCCATTTGCGACAATCATAATGCGTCGCAATTGAAACTTCGTGTCGAACTCAAAATGGAAGTTTCCATAACAAGTTTTGTTTCTTGCACCAGACAAGTCCTTTATACAGTATCTGTGTTTTGTTTTTGCAGAAAGTGTCGTGAAGTAACAGTAGCTGTGTAGTTCAGGGCCACACAGACTCGAGCTGGTCATAACAAAACCTGGGCTAAACCGATTAGATCGTCAGCAAAATGTAATCAACGGCCGAACATTCATCATGTGCAGCCGGGTCTGAACACCGCTGGACGGTATATATTTGAACACAGAGTTTAATACACAAAACATCAACCTGCAGAAAGTGTTTGTACAAGCTTCATCTATCAGCCCATGGACGGGAAACACTGGACCGGGTTTGTGTCGACTAAACACATTTAAGAACAATAACTTCGGATGAAGGTAAAATGAGTGTCATGATAGAAGCGAAGCTGAAGACCCAGAGGAAAACTTTACAGCGCTTTATTGCTTTTATCGCCGACTTCTCATTTATGTTTAATTAAGTTATTAACTTTCTCCTAAATGCCTTAAGATGCTTCAAATGAAAAAGGCTAAATCACACCAAACCTGTCAGGAACAAGGTCCAAGTCTGCTTCATTCTTAAATTAAAAAAAGAAAGACTAAATTACATTTCATATACAGAGAACCAATATTTTTTTGTGATTATTAATGATTGAGATAATAAGGAATGTTTCTCCTAAAATTATCAGAAAAAAAATGACAGATGAGATGAATTATTTCTCACAGACCCCGATGAGATTGAATGGAGAACCAACTGAAACTTTCTATCTCATTTGTGTCTCAGATATTTCTCAATGTCTCCAATACAGAGACAAAATGTGTCAAACTGTGCGCAGATTTGTTTCAATATGCACTGCTGTCAAGAAGGAAAAAGCAGAGCGTTTAGATTTCATCTCGTCTGTGATGCTTCATTCTTATCAACAGCGTTTTGGAAACAGTTACTGAAACAAGAATTCAAATGTTTATCAAAGCAACATTCCAAGGTCAACGGTATAATTCAGTGCTTTTAAATATTAATATCATCCAGAGAAAGGTCGTGAACTCCAGTATCGAACAGCAGGTGCTATAAATATTCCATAAAAGATTGGGTGTTTTATTATTTTGACATTATCATCAACAGCTGAGGATTTTTGAAGGTCAGCAGAATGTGAAAGACACAACATCACAGACATCTGAAGACGAGGCTTATAATACTTGAATTGTGGATGCTCGTGTGGGAGGTCATGAGCTTTAGGTAGATTCTTATGATGGTGTGATGTCAGTGGTGTGAATTTCAGATGCGTCCTAGCCGGAGAATGTTTTCGTCCTTGATCCCCAGCCTTCTGTGTTCTGAAGTCACCTGTCGCCGTTCGGATCTTGTACGGTTTTGTAAGAGAAACGGACCAGCCTGCATGATTTATGCCGTCGAGCGTTTGATGTCTTTTCCCACCTCAATGCATATGCTTGTCATTAGATGACCTTGAAAGGTTATAAATGAAAGTTACGCCGTGTGCAACAGTGAAACCTCACGAGAAAACTCTACTTTCCTTGCCAAGGCAAAATGAATATATATTCATAAATATATATCATACACATATATTGGCTCTGAACTAAACCTGGCAATATAAAAAGTAGATTGCTTGTTTTTATGAGTTTTAAAAGGTTAAATTGGAACAGAAAAATGTTATTGCTCTTTCATAGTTTAGGCGCTTTGATGGTGTTCTCAGTTGTATCTCGTTCAAGCCACAACTTAGTCTCAGATGTTTCTCCCCAAATTACTGAGAGATAAAGAGAGAAACAAACGAGACTGTAATTGTTTACACCCATGAAAAGTTTGTAGATGAAAAATCCTCTGGATTTGAGTCAATTTGATGAGAAATGTTTGATATTGAGATCTTCAACAAAATTGACTTTTGCATGAACACTGGACAAATCTGAGACCTTTCTGACTGTTTTTCTTAGGAGAGATATATGAGACGTAAGAAAAACTTTCAATTTGCTCACCATTGCATCTGTTTGATATTTAGGAGACATAATTCTGATATATCAAGAGATCTCGGATACATTTTTTCTTTCCACAACAGAGAACTCCAAAAGATCTCCTAAGATATAAAAGAACAATCTCTGAGAAAAAACACTGTCTTCTGTGTTTCAAAGACCAAACTAGTCTCTATGAAATCTGACGTACTGTCAGGCATTATTTGGAAAACAACATATAATTGAACGCACATGCATGCACAACCCTTAGTTTTGAAATGTTTGGTTTAAGATATACCTACTCCAGAATGTGTCACAAAAAATGAACAACTGAAAATGGAATACACTCTTAACCAAGGTCAAGAACCAAATTACAGTAAGAAAAGTATCTACACTTTTAAATAGAGGTTCTTCACACACTGTTAAACTTTGCTGTAGTATTGCAGCAGGTTTCCCAGTAACTTACTGTAGATTTGATATACAATTTTCTTTTAAAATAAACTTACCTCATTCTTAAATTTTCTTTCATAAAACATGACAGAATCTCTTCCGTCACTTTTCTTGTTATATAAACGTATCGTAATTTAAGAAGTTATAAATATTTTTACTAGAAATCACGACCAAAATGCTTAGGAAGAAGGTCACTTTTAGAGCGTTATACCAGTTTTAGTCTCGCGTAGCCAGACGTTTATACTGAAGGTCTGAAACTTATCGCCGCTTTCATTGGAAAGGCCCACCCAAGAGGCCATATGACTGACAGGTAAAGCAACCAACCACCTTTTGTTTTGTGCCGCGTCATGTTTTGAGGCGTGGAAATGTCTCCGCAGTAACAGACTGATTTACATTCACGAACGTGTAAAAAGTTTACAGAAACAACAATGATTATACATTTATGCCATGAACCTTGCATACTTTTAAGAATTGAGCGTTGATGAACTCTTAAAGTAACCGTTGAAAACAAGACAGCTTACTTCTTAGATCAGAAGGCTTTATTGTTTCCAGTCGGACCGTTAAAGAATGCGACACACAAATCCGGAAATCCTGTGAAATTCAACCAAATCAGATGAAGACTTCGAACTTGCTGAAGTGTTTCCAGAAAAGTGTGTCCATGCATCAGACGTGCAGCCAACGGATCATGGGCGTGATGTCTGTGGCTGAGACTATACCAGTATTGATTTGAGACCGGTCTCTTCTTGCTCATTTGGAATATCAGTAGTCAAAGTGTTTTCATTTTGATTAAAGTAAAGTTGAACTCAAATTGAAAACTTTACTAATAGGAAAATAAGAAGTAGTAATTAAACCCACAGTAAGTTACTGGAAAATCTGCTGCAAAATTACAGCAATGTTTACAGTGCAGCGATGTCATAGAAGAACATTTATGGTTAAACAAAGATCAATTTAGTCAAAATTTCTTTAAAGTACCATCTCTTTCTTCTCTTTTCAGATGATAAATCCTTCAGATGTTAGAGGTTCTTTATGGAACCAAAAGGTTATTCCATAGGAACGAAGAACCTTTGGAAGCACCCTTATATTCAAGAGTTTACTGATATATTACATTCACTTCAGTTTGCTTTTATAATTAAACTATAGGTCATGCCATCTAGTCTTCAGTCTTTGAAAGAATATTGAGTCTCAGATGACATATACAGTGTAAATCTGATGGGTGTGCCTTACAAAATTGCAGGTGTATGATGTCATTCAAACAGGCATACTGAAAAATAAACACTACATTATATGCAATGAACGTGCAAAGAGTCGATAGGCCAAAGTTGACAATAAAACAAAGGCAAACATCTGATGAAACAGGCGCTTAAAACATGATAAATGATGGTGTCTGTTGATAAAGTACACCTGCGTCACAAACGCTTGGGCGTCTCCGCGTCAATCTGCTTTCATTACACCCGCCGCCGCTTGCAAAACAAATGTTAGGATTGCAAACATGTTTATTTTTATTTCATGAAACAAAATTGACTTCATGAACAGATGCCAGCGATTTTAGGTTCCAACTTGTAATAAAACACATCCGGCTTCGTTCCAAATACTCCATGAGAACGAGTTTGGCCCGGATGTGTGGATCATGGCCCGGATAAGACGGTCAGAGGAAACATCAAAGCGTGAAACACACGGTTTCCCTATAGATGTCTGCATCTTTTGTAATTTTACACATTCAAGATGAGATTTGTGCTTTGCCAAAGCAGCCTTCCAAGTAGCATGCAAACAGAAGAATCCCGACACTGAGCCAAAATTCATTAAACAAGCGAGCAGGTTGCTTTTGCCAAGTTTAGTCGATGAAGATCATGCATGCTGTGTTTGCTATTCTTGTTGCTTTTGCAGGGTGCAAGGTGCTATCTCGAAAGACCGACTGACTGTACATTTGCAAACAATAGTTTGTTACTCGCGTACGGTGAATCACACTTCAGCTGCCAAGCACAAATTATACTTACATTTGCACAGGAAGAGATTTATCCGGTTTATAATTATGCTAAATTCTTACATTGGGAAAACATATGTTGTGGGAAGAACGTTTGCCAAATGAATAAATTTAAATGTAGGTAATAATATTTTTGATTTCAGCCAATTATGAAAGAAAGTAGAAGAAATGTGCAGTTGCGTTTTACATTCATTTGGCAGTAATTGACAAGACATTAAAACATACAGTACTGATGTGACACAGTAGCGTCTATTAACATTCAAGACACTTACATCTAAATGAACTTTTTCCATTCATTTGATTCTCAAATATATTTGAAAAATGACACGTATAAGAGTGAGTGTTCAAGCACAACTCAGAGACACAATGATGCCTGGAGTTTTCACAGACAGTATCGGTCCAAACTGTAACAAATTTGCCAGCCAGAATGTGATCCAATAATTCTTCTATTATATCACGCAATTCCAAAACATGACAATTTCTTTCCATCGATGAGCCAGACACGTCACACCAAGAATAAAATAACTGTAATAATAACAGCATCCACACCAACAGATTATAATCATAAAACAACTATAAAGATAATTACAGTAGTGTTGACACAAAAGTACGACAGTGCCATGTTTATTCTACACTTTGAAATTTGAAATGCATGAGCTCTTTCAAATTAGAATTGATTTTGATCGGCTGTTAATATTTTATGGCTTTGAAAGTTATCCAAACGATATAATTTCTCTGAATACAGTTATTGTAACAATTGAAGCGAGAATGAAAATTTTTAGATGTAGAATGATTTCTATAACATTAAAGTTATCATCCAACGGTGGGATATTAGGGAGAATCTGTTGACGGTTATGTAATATCCATAACTATATGTTCAGAGATGTAAAAAGACCTTACATAATGAAGCGTTTTGTATTTATTATCTTAAAATGAGCTATTCCTATATGTATACACCGCAGGCCACCTTAAATGGAATTCGTCATGTTTCTACAGGAGCCCTAAATGGACAAACTTCTGTACAGATCGCGTTTCATAAATATCTTGAATACTAACATCCATTTAGACCATAAATACTTTATCTCCTTCAGCAAAAAAGCAAAAATGCACTGAAATCTTAGTCTTATGTCAGTCACCGTGTGAGCTATCCAGTGAGCTGTTGATTTCAATTTGCAACCTCACCACTAGAATCCACACATGAGAAGAGGATGTAAATATCTGGACATAGTTTACTCACCTGCACCAAACTTGACTCTTTGTCACGTAGAACATAAAATAATTATATTCAAACCAACGCTTAGGTCCTAAAAGACCAACATAAAAGCATCAAGGCGTTAAATATTGACTAACATTTCAGTCTGTTCTATTTAATAAGAAAAATTGTGCATTCGTCTACATTTAAAACCAAAACATTTTCTGACAGCACTTGGTCACTATAGATTCTTTAAAAATAGCTTGTGTACCATTAAAAAGAGGCATGTGGGAATGTATGTCAATAACAACGACAGGATGTTCATTTTCAGGGTGAACTATTTCTTCGAAGGAAATCGTTCCTGGTCATCCATCTCCAGCCGTGGTCAGATGAAGCACTGCACCCTCTCGCCAGCGGCGCTCGGGACATTATGAACTCTGGTCGATATCCTCAGGACAGATTGGTGCGTTTGACCGATGGTGGCCGGTATGATGTGCTGTCACGTTTAGATAGCAGCTTGTCAAAAATGACAGACAGATTTTAATTTTTGCCAATGGCAGAACGGCCAGCTGAATCTAAAGGAGGTCCGTAAACAATGACGGTCAACCAGAGGACAGCTGCACAGATGTCGTCTGCCTCTGTACCTATTAAATAGTGCTCGTGCTTGTTAGTTACAATGTATAGATTGTCACAACGGAATCAGAAAAGAAAACAGCTCTTGGGTTGAAGACTAAAGCCATCTGGAATTGTAATCAGCTTAATTTCACAATTTACCCACATGAAAAATACTGTAGTATACTTTCGTATTTTCTATAGTAAACTGTGGTAAATTGTAGTATACTGTAGTATTATAGTAATTTGTGTACTTGGTAAATGTATTCAATCGTAGTCTGTCACGTTAAGTACAGTGAATTGATAAACAGTAGTATATATTGTAGTATAATCTATTATTTGCTATTGTAAAATGTGGTTACATTTTTATACTGTATTATATTGTAGCAAGTAGTGGGCTTTATATATGCATACTATAGTATTCAGTGTTATTAACTGTAGTAAACTGATTAACTGTAGCATGTATTATGATATACTTTACTGTTTGCTTTACTAAACTGTAGTAAACCGTAGCATATCATAGAAATTAGTGGGCTTTGTAGTATAGTAATTAGACTTTGTAAATGTATATTACAGAATTCTCTAGTATTATTGGTAGTGAACAGACTACACTAAACACTGCAGTGTGGTGTAATATTTACTATGGTAAGGTTCAAAAACAGTTAACTATAGTAGACACATACTGCAGTATTTTGTCTTGTGGGTACCGAGGAAACTTTTATATCCAGTGTTATTTTTCCGGAAACCTATTTTAGTGATGTCCGTCAGGTAGGAATGTCATGCTGTGCAAAGCAATCACAAATTGTACAAATTGTGTAAATATGCACTTCAGATCGATGCAGGAGATGCAATGATCTAACCCGTATCTCTGTTCACAGACTGTGTACAATAATAATCATTAGATGTGAAATGATTTATTCTTACCACTGTTGGAAATATTCAACAAATTAAGTGACAAATTATCTCAGAATACAAACAAATGCAGCTTGTGTAAGCAATACAAGAAACCAACTAATAAGGTCTCCTAAAATATCTCAGTGAAACAGAGAACAGAAAGAGACGTTCTCAATGCTTCACGGATGCAAATCACTGTATTATTCCTCCATGTCAATACATTTCTTTCCTTCTTAAAGGAAGCGCTGGATAAACATCTGAGATGAAACCTGTTAAAATCTCATGAGCACTGAAAGAATAACCAATAAAATGCTCCTCAGCGCATCACTAAATATAAAAGATTGAAGCAAAATACACATCTTGTCTTAGCTTCAGATGGCCTTCTTAACAAGAAGAAAACATATCCTGGAGATACTGGGTTCTAAACTCAGATTAAGTCCATGAAGGGATGGTTTTGCCATCTGTCTTGGCGGCAGAAGCTACTGGAAAATCAAATAACCATCCGAGAGGAGAGAGATGCATCAAAAGAAGGATTTCACACATCAGAAAATGCACCGGAGATATCAAATGAGTCCAAAACACCCCCGGAACCGACCATCACTTCAAACCACACATTCACTGTATATTGAGGTTTTATTTATGATGTAAAGTTTAAGTAGCTTCCATTAATATATATTAACATGTTTCAGTTTCGTAACTATTATCATTTAGAAACTGCTAATATATAATCTTCTTCAGGCGACATTTTGTTGAAATCACATGCACTTTAACAGGGACGGCCATTCGTTTCCCCATCATCGCCCTTGAGTTGTCTTTACGTTCCGAAAAATACCCTAACATGTCATCGCATGTTGCACGGGTAACGGCAGTCGCACATCCAGCGATACATGCAGGGCCTGTAGTGGCTTAAAGAACACGCCCGGAGGGATTTGATTCCCGCATTGTTAAGCGAATTGCACAATGCGAGTTTCCCCCGCCGTTCGTCTGTCAGAGTGATTGGAGCGAGTTCACCGAAGGGAAGGAATGCAGTGACACTGATATCCAGAGAATTCATTTGCATATTATGAGTTTTCGATAACAGATCCCGCATTTACCCGGCAGCCGCCAGACGACGAGCCAAACTTGAAATGAACTGGCTGATGACAATACAGAGGGAGAAAAAAGAATCCCACGTTGTCGTCATTTTTATAGATTCATCAATTAGATGATTGGCAGAAAGACTTGTGTGCTTGCGAGCAGAAGGTGGGAGGTCAGCGCTCAGGGGCCGTGAGGATTCCTGGAGCGGACATGAATTAAACGTCTTGCTTTAGGGAGAAGAAGAAGTGCTGAGAAGAAACACCGCCAGCAGGATTTGCATCCCTCAGCAATACCAATTAAACTGCATTTCTAAAGGTGTCTGAAGATAACTGTAACTATGGTTACATCACCGAATGAACGGATGTTTGTATGTCACAGTACACATAAGAAAGAAAACTAAACAATGAGATCTTTTTGATGTCTCAATTATTTCTCCTCGACAGATTAAATGGAGAGCATGTTTTCGCTTGAAGAATAGTTCACTATCAAATTATAATGTCATGTGCGTCTCAGATGTTTCTCCTAAGAAAAAAATCATAAATTGTACAAATGTGTGTGTGATGAGAGTTTGAGTAGAGACGTCAACAATGTGTCAAACTGAGATCAGATTTGTCTCGTCTGCAATCAATCCAGATCTCATCACATCCAGATGATTTCACCTCCACAATATATATTTATGTATACCTCCAGACTCTTCATGTGTTTCAACAATTACACTCCATTACATTTTTTTTCTTCCGGTTATAAGGAGACACATCTGAGACTTAAATGAGAATAAATGAGTGTACACAAGGGCATCGATTATTGTTTTCTGTACGAAAAGCCAGAAATGAAGAGTAAAGAATCGAAGGATTGTTGTTGCGGTAATTTTTTTAAGATTTATGAAGAGATACATTTTGTTTTTTAAAGGACACGTGTAAAACAGAGAAGCTTCTTTTGACGAATAATACATTTCAAATTAAACTGGTGTACCTGTAGAGACAGATACAGGCCAAAAGAGCAGAGATCACAGAAGGTTTGATGTTGACCGGGTCTGGATCGCACCGAAACCCTCCAGAACTATTGACTGAATGTTTCAGTACCGGAGTGAAAACCTCGAAACAAAGTTAGATCTATAATATCTCCTTTGCAAAAAAACATGCTTCTATTCTTTCTTATCGCGGCATTCGTGTGAACACGGTTTTCAACCTTCCTTTATATCTCGATTATTTAGGACGACCACACACACGCACGCATGCACACACTCACTCACGCAAACACACACGCACGCACATGCACGCAGGCACACACACTCGCGCACACACACTCATGCGCACGCCCACACACACAAACAAACATATATGCACACACACGCACACACACACTCGCGCACACACACTCACACACATACACACACACAAACAAACATATATGTACACACACGCATGACACACACTCGCGCACACACACAAACAAACATGCACGCACACACACATGCAAACACACGTGCACATACACACGTACACACCCACCCACACGCATGCCCACACAAACACGCACACACACAGCAGTTTAGTCCCTTGAGATGTTTTTGTCACTCACACACTTGACATCAATAAACACGTCTCTTTCACTCAGCACATCTTTGCTTTATTTTGCAAGCCAAGCCCTTCTACTGCTGTGAAGCTGTGGGATCCATCACAGGAATGAGTCAACCCCCCCCAACACTCCTGACACCAACAAAACAACCTCTGAAATCTCAAATTATACAAGTTTGCACCATGTGCTTTATCTCGGCAAACTAGATTTCTCTGAGTTTAGCATGCGGTACACAATGGTGTGGAATGAAAAAATGTGATCACTGTTCGTTTCGGCGCCAGCGTGATGAGAAATGCAGCCGATCTGTAACCGTATATCAATTCCCTCGATCTCAACAAAACAAACTTATTCGGAAAAATAAACAACGCTTGCCGACAAACAAAAGTGAAAACTGTCTGTCATATCAATCCTGTAAACTCTGTGTTTGTATGTAAACCGTAAACATTTCCAGTTCGTCTCAAAACTTTGTCTCATATGTTTGTCTGAAAAGTAGATTATTATTTTTGGTTCATTTTAGGTCTGATAGAATGTGACAATAACGTAAACAGATAATATAAATAATCTAGAAGCATAAATATACACATACATATATAACATACAACCATACATTAATTCAGGTTAAGGGGGAAAAAAGAATAATACAAATAAATCAATAAAAAATCAATGCAAACATAGTTTTACATAAAGAGTAATAAGTAAAAGAGTTAAATAAATCAATAAATCAATAATAAAAATAATCTGATGGATATTGTAGTAGAGTAGGCGGGGCGAGACCGTGGCTCGAATCACGTAGGAGATTGGGAGCATATAAAAGCAACGAGCGCCCGGACCGTCGAAGAGAGAGGACCAGGTCCGAACTTGTGTTATGGTTGTATTTGTATTTATGTTTTGTTCGCCGGCGGTCGTCCGTGAGGGGCCGCCGGCTATTATATTACTTTAATAAATGTTTATTTTATTGTCTTCCGGTTCTCGCCTCCTTCCTTCCCTTTCATGGAGATTTGTTACTGATATTAATAATAAATAGGGAGGATTACGATTTTGTTGTCTCATTAAAATATTCCAGAAAATGGCTCCGGGATTTCAGAAAAAGTTCTGTTCTTTGATTTATTTCGAACAAAATCTTTTCCATCGTGAGAGCGTATAAAAGGTAGAAAACCCATCGGTGATACAGAGGAAAAACTCCAGTCTTCCAATTTAAGGATTTGTGAAATGTGACGAGAAATGTTTTGAGATCTTCACTAATATTGACTTTTGATTGCAAACGAGACCAATCTGATCTCAGTTTAACACATCATTGACATCTCTTCTCAAACTCTCATCACACACACATTTCTCACATTTCGGACTCTTTTTCTCAAGAGAAATATCTGAGACAAGGATTTGAGTTTAAGCAAGTTTCCATTTGCTGTCCATTTAATCTCATTGATGTCTGGAGAAATAATTACTTTTACATTGAAGTCAGCTTTCTGACATAACAGTCTGCCACTGTCATTTATTTCCCCGCTGCTTGAAGATGCCGTCCTGTGCCAACAATTAATAATGCCGTCTGATCGTCTCAGAGGTTATTCAGCCTCATTTCACCTGCGACTGCTGCCTAATTTTCCAAATTCGTTTGTTGTATGCATGAGATGAACTTATGTTTTAATAACCGTGCCCTTATTCTGCCGGTAATGAGCTTTGATTTAACTTTTCCTACATTCATAACATCTGTCACAGCCAACACATGGTAGGCCATATCTCTTACGCTCTCACATAATTCATGTGGAGATCAAACAGATCAACTGAATACAGTTTATTGAATATACAGGACAAGACAAACAGATGTGTGAGATGTTTCAGAAAGAAACACGTCAGAACGTTAAAGGGACGCCATCGATTAAGGCGTCACGTCCTCCGGTAATGTGCATTCCCCCGAGGACGTCTCCGAGGAGAGTTTATCGCGCAACCAAAGCTGTCAGGTGTTGAAAATCCATTATGGCTGCATGTGTCGACTCAAACGCTCGTGTCCCATTAGAATGTAAGGTGGAAAGATGCTCCATTTTACGTTTTAGCCTTTATTGCGTAAAATAATTGTGCCTGCTGAGTAGTTTTCACTTAAACTAATTGCATCGCCGCTGTTATGCTCGGACGTAATGGTGCCTTAATAGTAGTCTGCCTAAGCAGATGTTGCAAACATTGAATACACTCAGCAGAACTGTGCATGATGAAGAAAAACAGATATACGACATGTTGAGGATTAGGCCTTGGATGCTTGGATTAAAGAATAAAATATATTACAAAGCATGTCGTAAAACACGCCTAATCGTGAAATAGCAACATCGCAGCAAAACTGTGTTTGTAAGTCTTGACTTCATGGATTTTTTTTTTTTATTTTATCTAATATTCCATATATTTTTGCTATATTTAAATAAAATTACACAAATGCCTAGACAGTTGCTTGAATTATTTTAAAACACATTTATAACTTACAAGTTTGAACCATTTTTAACTTATTACATAATATGTCAAATATTAATCATAGTTAAATATATTCCATTTGTAAAAAAATGTTTTCCTTTTATCTTAAAGCATTTTATTTATATTCTTGCATTTATCATACTTGAGGTTCTAAGCTAATAAAAAAATATATTTTGACCATCAATAATGAAATTGTTAAGTGTTTCTCATCATATTGCTGTAGAAAAACAATATGCTGCCACACAAGGTTATAATTTAAAGGTAATGTTTTGATTTGCATCATAAAAAACCTGTGCTAAAATGACTGTAACACGTGGCCTTTGAAAGCTTACTGCTTGAAGGCACTCTCATGTCGGACGGAAATAAATGTACACTCATATATATATATATCCCTCAGGTTGTCTTCGATCGGAGAAGAACCTGCTGTATCAATTAGACAGTGAATTATATTGGCACCAAGTTGCATCAGCCATCATCCCACGGGCTTGTCTTCGCTCCGTCTGACAGGCCTGACATTGATATTCACAACAAGCCTTGGTCACTCGGTTCCTGGCTGGGGAATTAATGCAAAAACTCCCAGAAATGTGCACTTGTCAAACTCGGACATCAAAGTGCCCTTGAATCTGTGCATCACGCAATGCTTTTCTGTCAACAGAGGTCAACGTCGCGAAGATGACTCGAACGTCGATCTACGCTACCGCTGTCTTGTCTTACGCGACGTTATCCCCCATGTGGAACCACCCCGGCATCTGGACCCGACCTCCGTGGCGAACTTGTCAGACAGTTCAGGTCGACACAGCAAGCATCTTTTTGGCAAACACGCAACACTCCCACAGCAGCCAACAGCGGTAGTCTTTCTGAAAAAGGTCACTTCATGCCCGAACGACATGCACGATTCTACGCTGGATTGCCTTCCCAACATCCCAATAAATATCCGTTCAGTCTATTAGGCACCGCCTGTCCGCAGCAGTTTCAGAGCGGCATCAGAGTTTCAAGCATCAATGACACATTGATTTTGAATTACAGGGTATGTTCATTGTCTAGAGGGGGAGGCAATGATCTGATAAGACTGATCCACTTACATCACCCGACTGACATCGAGACAGGCCTTTGGAATATTTCAAAGTGAATATCTCATGAATGGAGAGCTCTGTTTGGCAGAAATTCCAGAACAGCGTCAAACAGATATTAGACATGGTTGCTAAAAATGTGGTATGATGCCGTTTGTGTTTACAGCAATTATAATAACGTCCAACCACATCAACCGCAGGGAAGAAATGGGCTACATGTAATGCCATAAAAATGTGCCTCGCTATGAAAGAAACGGTTTTCTCCTCTTTTGTTGGCACTTTAATATTTAATGGAAATCACCTACTTTGATCCGCTCAAATCATCCGGAGAGAAAACGATACGCGAGATTTAGCCAAACATCTGCCGGATAAACGTTTGAGTCAATATTCATTATTTACTTCTCAGACCAAAACAAAAATGAAATTTGGACCTCGGCCATGCATACGGAAAATAACAGTAATAATGAATAATGATGATTATTTTTAATCCGATCGTGCCATTCAGAGAAACTGTGAACATCTGCTGGCCTCCACTGTGGATGGATGTTCACAGGTTGCTTTCTATTCATATATATATATACGGTACATATACTGTATATAGAGAGAAAGGGAGAAAGAGATTTATCTAATCATTCTATATTTATGCCTTACTCAGCAACTAATTTAAATTTTACTCTAATGTTTGTACTTATTGTATGTCTTTTGTTATATGTTTATTACTTTGGCAATATTGTAAGAACACGTAATCATGCCAATAAAGTACCTTGAAAGTGAATTGAGAGAAAGATGGAGATAGATTTGACCTAACAACTATAGAGGCATCTGTGCGAGTACCAATCTGGGGAAATTATTCTGTAGTTTTATAAACGCTCGACTTTTAGACTTCATCACAACACACAATGTCTGAGCTGAAGTCAAATAGGATTTTTACAAAACTACTGCACAACCGATCATATCTACAAGCTTCAAACTCCTATTGAAATACTTGTTAACTAAGATAAAGGTCAAATATTTGCATGCTCTATAGACTTTGAAAAGCTTTTGACTCAATTTGGCACCATGGACTGTTTTACAAACCTATTGAAAGTGGCTTCGGTGTTAAACCATGTGACCTTATTATTTCAATGTACACCGACAGTAAATGTGGCATAAAAACCAATAGGGTTGTGGTTTAAGCCCAACATTGTTTAATATTTACATTAAAAGAACTGGCAACCATCCGCGAGCGATCTGAAGCCCCCGGTCTTACTCTATACCTCTCACAAATCAAATGTCTTCTGTATGCAGATGATCTGGTTCTGTTATCCCACCCAACACGGCTTACAGCAGAACCTGGACGTGCTAGAACAATACTTAAATAATTCACCTCAGTAAAACTAAAAAGAAAACCTTTCAGAAAAGGTCCAGATCCCAACTATCACAACACACATTTACATACGGCACAAACCCCATAACACACACATCACAATACAATGACCTTGGTTTAAAAATCCCATCCGCAGGAATCTTTAATCCTGTAGTGAATGAACTGAGAGAGAAAGCACGCAGGGCCTTCTATGCCATTAAACATCAATTTCCTACAGAAATCCCAGTTAGAACTTGGCTGAAAATATAAGCATCAGTGATGGAAGCGATTGTATCTCAGACACAGTGACCCTCACTCATATCATCCTATTTGTACCTAAAGAGAGAATACAGTATGGCAGACTATCTGTACACAGTGACATATCAAAAACTAAGAGCCACATAGACAAGATCCAGACTCAGTGTTCATAAAGTCACTATAGAGAAGGGAAGACACACACAAACATGGCTGCCACAGGACCAGAGACTGTCCACACTGTCATCTCAACACAACTCCACCTCCTACCAGAATGCACAAAATACATGGATATATGGACAATGTTTTATGGAAAATCAAGTCCATACACCCTTTATTCTGATACTTAAATGTATATTTTCTTTTGTAAATCTTTGTATAAACAATATTCTATTTTTATGGATTTACCTTAAATCACTTTAAGTTCCACTACATACATCACACTTTATTTTATTCTATTACTATTACTATCTTTCTTTTTGTTTGTTTACATACTTGCAATATTTGTACGCAGATTTTGCACATTTTTTCATGCCAATAAAGCACACTTACTGTACACTGAAATTTAACTGAAATTGAGAAAGAGGGAAGAGATAGAGAGAGAGAGAGAGAGAGAGAGAGAGAGAGAGAGAGAGAGAGAGAGAGAGAGAGAGAAAGAGAGAGATAGATGGATGGATGGATGGATAGATGTACTGTATATAGATTTCTTTCAAGTTTTGATTTAACTTGTTAAAAATAAGTAAATTGGAAAATGAGCAAAATAAAAGTTCAGTGTATCTTAAACAATAAAACACAATAAGAACATGATAAAACAATAAAAAAACATGCATTTTTAAACATTTTAAAAACTGATTTATCAGTTTTTGCAAATTAACTCTTCACAACATATCGGTGCTGTCCTTCTGAAAACATTGTGTCTCCATACTTTGTGATTTTCTTTTTTTGCCATCATTTATTAATAGTTAACCTTCGTGTTTGTCACTGGGACTTGCAACCAATAAAAAGTATTAAAAGTGCTTGTCAACTTTGACAGCACAGTATGTAATCATTAAAAAAACGACAGCGTTTTTTCCCATTACCTGAAAAACAGCGAATTTGTACATAGAAGGTTTCTGAAGAACAGTGAGGATATCAAGAAAACATAACATTATATTTGAAGACATCAGATGCACAAGCATCAAAGTGACATGTAAAATTTCCTTCTAAAATATTTTTTTTTAATCATTTTTGAAAAAACATTTTAGAAAACGGCACTTATAGGGTTTTGCATCTGAGATCTAATACATAAAAGACGCAGGAAATTGACATGTGCAGAAAACACATGTGATCACATGTTAAATGTTTGTTTTTGGAACATTTTTGAGTGAATCCCGTGTAAATTCATTACTAGGTCTGGATAGAAGGCGGTTCAATATCACAACATCTGGCCGAGGCCTTTACAATGACTATCAAACTGATCTCGGATCAACCCAACAGCAGAAAGAAACAGATCAACAGTATGCTTTCTGTAACATGTTCCGGGCTTAAACTCTCATAAGCCCATTGTTTAAGATTGTTTAAGTAACGGGGCTCTGTAGACCATCAGCACTCTGCGGCTGCCAAGTCTGATCTGTTTTTAGTTTCAGACCTTCGACCTGAGTTATGGTTGGAGCTGGCTGGGAGCGAATGCACCGCAAGGCAGAAAAGATCTGGAAGTCATCCAAACGCAATGGGCTTATTGGGCGACTCTGAGCATCTGATACTAATTTGGACTGAGATTTGATCAACAGAAAAACTGAATGTGTTATTGCAAAGGTAACCGGTTGCGGTTCATACAGAGCCTCATTAGATGTAATGATACGCTGAGCCGGTGGGCTTACATTGTTTGAAGTTGTCTGATTGCTGTTGTAATCGCTGGTAAAGCGGGCTATATATTGGGTCAAGCGCTGAAGGTGTGTTCTGCCTTTAGCGTTTTACAATCTGCAATCACATACGCCTGCAGTGCTTGTCTCTGTAATTTTTATTTGCGACTATACAGCACGGATCTGATTATATTGCACATAATAAATGCTTTGCGATGTAGAATTATTGTAGGTCGGGTGTAGACACTTACGTTTGAAAGGCTGAAGGTTTACATTCTACAGAGCTCTGTACTCCGTGTGTACAATATAAATCATTTAGATGTTTAACTTTTCTAGCAAATCCTGGTTAATTATTTCAAAGAAATTACAAAACTAAGAAAAATCACAAATGATATCTCCTATAGACATCAAGTGGTTCTAATGGATCAGCGATTCCAAGATGGCGCCGAGTATGGCTGCTGTGTTGCGCGCTCCTACAAAACTTTGCAGTTTTTTGTGTTTTGTGTGTTTTACTGGTCATTTACTGTTATTTGTAAAATGTCTAAATGTGTATAATGTTTTATATAATAAAAGTGATTTTGATTTGGAGAGCAAATGGAAATGTTTGCTTAAGTCTCATGTGTGTCTCAGATATTTTTCCTAAGTAAACGTAATAAATGTGACAAATGTGTGTGTGATGAGAGTTTGAGAAGAGATGTCAACAATGTATCAAACTGAGATCAGATTTGTCACGTCTGCAATCAAAAGTCAATATTAGTGAAGATCTCAATATCAACTCAAACATTTCTCATGATTTTACCTCTAAACTTTTCAGCCTCTTCATGGATTTGTTTCTATTTTTATTCCTCCCAAACGATTCTAGGAGAAACATCTGAAACTATGTTGATACACGACTGAGAACCCCCTTAAACCTCCTGAGCTATGAAAGAGCAATAAAATGTTCCTCTAGGTAGTAAAACCAGAAACTGAGAGCTCTCTAATGATCCCTGTTGCTTTTATAGTCGCCCCAAACTTGTCATTTTACGGAAAACATCGGTGACACTAAGCTGGGCTATTTTCCCATCTGGCCGCGCTGCTGTGTGAACAGCATCCATCGCACGCTCTCGGGGAACTGCGGAGGGCCGGCTGTCACAGCGGGCTTCGGGTTCGGAGGGATCTTGTGAGTCTAAAAATAACCGGAGGAGCTCCACATCCATGGAGGAGTGTGGGATAAGTGGGCTGGTGCCAGTGGTGCGTTTATAGCGGTCTGGTCCACGGGGGACTGGATTCGCTCATTTGTCAATGTAGGACTCACTCACAGCAAAAATGTTTTGACTTGTGTTTATCCATTCAGGAGACAAGAGTTTCTGAGGAATGTGTCCTCCATGCACGGACGGCATCTGCTTCCAAACTGAAAAACTTTGTGTCATCCAACCACTAAAAGGGGATTTTCAGTTTTAAAGAGAGAGAGTTGAACAGTATGGAACTACTCAAAAGTGTGAGGTCATTCATCCTTTTTTTCACATTTTACAATTGCAAGCTCATCAAAACTGTGCATCACAAATGTGACTTTGGAAATCATGTTGTGACCTAAAGCGAAACAAAAAATAAATGAAAACTATCTTATGTGTTATAGTTGTGATGGGAATTGCATTGGTTAGTTACTCTATTGGTAATATGTTGGGTTCTGTTGGTGATGCCAAACGAGACACCATTAAATCTTACTGGAACAGTATCTGAAACACACCACATGAAGATATTTTCCAATGGTTTCAATGGTAAACAGTTGATGGTTGATAACCACATTTATAATGGAGGGTTCTACACTTTGTAGTTGATGTGAAATCTGTGTTTCTGACCAACCTGTGTTACCTTCAGAAGAGTGAAGATATTCCTCCTCTCCAGCACAGATGACAATCCTCTGAGAGAGTCTTTTATTTTTAGTCCAAACGCAGTCAGACTCCTCCGAAGCTTTTGTTTCGTCTTTTCTCTTCACAACCCTCTGCCTGTTGTTCACATTGTTAACACAGACATTTTTCTGAACAAACGAATGATACTGAAGTCGTTTTGGAGGAGTTGGGTTGATTTGTACGAAGCGTGAAAGGCTACTTGTCTTTCCTTCAAGTCTTTGTCAAACTGATATCGATTTGTCTCCATGTGTAGAAGGGCTGTACAAGAAAGTCATGAACACAATTACTTCCGTCCTTTGTACGATTTGCTTTGTTCCGCCAAATTTTTCTTCTCTGTGACGGTATAAATCAAAGCGGCACGGGCTTTAAAGTACTCACCTGCAACAAATCATCTCAGATCCGCCCCGGGGGTTGAATGTTATTGACTTCAATTAACTCCTGAGACTGTGAAAATCAAGCTGTGATACGGCCACTCGCGGCAACGGCCTCAAAAAATATCTGCTGACCTGACTGCCTTTCCTATTTCTCCAAGGATTTTATTGGGTGATTCAGCTATTTACATAATTAAATATAATTGTTTCTTTAGGCTTAATGGTGCGCTCCGTCACACTGTTTATGGATGGAATGTGATTTGAGAGTTATCAAGCTTTTAAATATCCACTATAGCGTCGTACTTTTGGATATAAGAATAGCACTGTGGGGGCGGCCAGGTCCTTTATGCAGAATTTGAAAAATAATAATACGTGCTCAGGCGTTTTTTCGTTTCTCTCTGACTGTGAATGCGACAGATAGCTCAACCACCCACGTTTCTGGCATAGTTACCTCTTCACCACCTCTTCAGAGTAAAACATAAAAAAATCCAACCCACTCCAACCAAAATCCATTCAAATCCACTTGTTAAATGAAACCCTTGAATCTTTAGCGTTCCTTTATCGTATCATCGCACCGCTACCGTGGTTGTGCTTTTCACGGTTAAAGTCCGTCATGGGAAAATCTGTCACTCAAGAACAAACGTACCTTTTCAATGACACGCTGTTAAGCTGCCGAGATGACCTTTTTTATCTTGTTTCAGAAACTGACAACATTTTCCATGACAGCAAACACTAAAGCGGCTAACTTGAGCGGTTGATGCGAATGTCAAACGCGCCGCTGTTTGTTAAAACTCTGACAGCGCTCATATTGAAAGTCAATGAGCTTGGTGATGGGAAACAGCTCGTGCTGCCGTTCCTTCGGGTACCGGAGGAAGACCACTGTCACGAAGCCTGCGTCCTCCTGCCAGACAGGTGAATCTTCTAGCGTTGAAGGCCATTAAAAATATGGAGAGTGACAGCGGCTGTAACAGAAGTCATTAGCACACACACACTAATGATGACTGGGTGTGAGTTAGGAGGCCATCACAACTGTTGCTCTGACACATGGAGACAGGCTCTTGTGTTTTAAAAAAGCATGGAAACAGAGAAGAGAAGTGATATGGAGGTAAATAAGGCTCTTGAGAGGTATAAAAGGATGCAGTAAACCTTCAAATGAACCGATGCCTGTGTCTATTATTGCCTCAAGTTTGTTGAGGGAATTGATGATGAGTTTAAGGAATACAAAAAATCCTGTCATTACTCCCGTTCATGTCCTCCGACCGTTTTTTTGCGAAAATCAATCGAACAAATGTCTTACTAATGGCAGTGTATAAGCGGCACAATCCCACGGTGATTGGTGATCTTGTATGAAGAGTCTCATTCATATTTGTTTGGGTTTAGGGGGCCTAATAAAATCTTTTAATAATCTTAATTTTGTTAGTTTCAGATTATTTGAATTCATGGAATCCGGTGAGATCATTCTGCATGTAGGACAAACTTTAAATCAAACTCATAATCCCCTGCAGCTCTCGAATACTTTCAAACATAGCATCAGCGTGCCAAGACACTTCATCGTATCTTTGATGTTTGATTAAAATGATAAAGTTTTTATTTTGGACATATGAATGTTTAATCTTGATCTTATTAATGTTTTATCTTAATCCTTTCAGATTTGAAGCAAATAAATGTTTTATCTTTTATTTTCCTCATAATGGTTAAAAAAATGTGTTATCAAATGGATATCAGATGGAAAGTTACTCTGCAGAATGGATGAGACACTACAGTACAGGTCAGATCTGCGATATCACAATAGAGTTCTAGCTTACATTAATATATATTCAGATTTACATTAATATACATTCAGACTTATAACCATATATTCGGATTTGCATCTATATTTTCAAATATTATATCATTATTTCCCGTGTGGCCCCCCCCCCCATAACATATAGTATACATTTATATCGGATATTCCATCTAAATTTGCATTGTTTCTGTAATTTGATATTTTTACTGTATTTTAGAAAATATGTGGAAAAACAAGTAAAAATAAGTCATTTATATTTACGTTTTTTATTATAGTGTACCATCACATTTTAATTCACAGAAATCCTGCAAAGTATGTTGTCACTTTTAAATGTGCATCCATTTTCGTCACATCCATAATGTGAGTTTAAAAGAGTTTTTAATAACGCTTGACGATATTTTGACCTGCCGTCAGGACAATGGCCTTTGGCAGATCACACCACGGTTCACCAGAGAGCCAATCCTCTAAACGATAATAGTGACCTTTTGGATAAAAACCTCATATCTTGCTCATATCTGTGGTGTGACAGCATTCAAGACAACAATATACAGCATCCGATGCTCATTACCGACTTCAGACGTCTACATTTACAGCTGCGTGCCTCGTCGTCTCATTTAACGTCAGCGGATGGCAAATAAAGCAGCGTGTAGGCATCTTCAAAGAGCCGAGGACTTGACACAGCAGCCGTGTGAATCTGCAAGAGACACATTAATGGTGACATTGACTGTCCACGTGCACTTTATATTGGATATAGTTAGATGTGGATGAGGGATTTTATCAAGCTTTACACTCAATGTTGGCCGCGGTCTCTCATTTCCTTGTATTTCAGTGCACCCACGCCACAAATGGGACTTTTCCACTTGACTGACCGCTGTAATAGTCATTCCTGCATGAGGACCTAAAGCTTTGTAATTTCCACATACAGTAGCTTGTTAGATTTTTTTCTCTCTCTGTCGTTTCAGTTTTTGTTCTCATGTTTTACAGAAAGAAGTGGAAGATGGAAACTCTGTGCATTAGCGCTTTGTAGAAATGGTGCACATTGACTTTGAGTCGCTGGATTCAAACTCATATTATGCTGTAAATTATTTAATGAAATGTATTTATTTATTTTTTCAGCTATGATGTTTATATATTCTCACCTATTAATAATAATATTTTCATTCTTATTTCAAATACTTTGCATATGTGGATTAATTCTGTTGTTTAAATGTGTTCTTTTAAAGCATTAGGTGCTCTATCAATATTAAAAAGAATTATTCATTCTTGAATCAATGTTTCATTAGAGCAATAAGGCACAATGTATGTCACTTTGAAGAATTTCTACAAAATCCGACCTCATGAGTGACATAAAGTCATCAAACAGCAATATGAAAGACAGACAGCATGACAAGACACATGAAAACTGTGAGAAAAACTTAGGTAATCACATACATTTTTTATACTCTTCCTAAATACATGTTAACAAATGACTGTTGTATTGCTTACAAGTGAATCTGAAGAGGTCTGAAAAAGTACAGATAATATCGTCGGTTATTTTCACCTGTTTCTCTAGTTTTATTTTCAGAAAATAAATAATATTTGAAAATATAGCTGCTAGCAGCAATTACGGGGCCAAGCCCAATAACGGCCCAAAGTGAAATATTTTAGACGTGTGAGGCATACAAGATGTGAACATGATGATGCATACCATCATCATGGTAGCCATACGTAATTGCGTTTGTGAAATACAGCATTTTATGACAAAATTCAAAATGGGCGCCTCCCAAATTGGACACATGAGGAATATTGGGTATGATTCGACTCAATATGCCTCAAGGGAATCAAACAAGACGACTCTTATGATTTTTCAATTTTTTATATCTCTGGACCAGTAGGGGGTGCTGTGGCGAAACTCAGGTCACGACTGGAATTTCATGTCGATACACATAAGTTTCTTTGATTTCAGATTCTTAGACGCGCTAAATGAGAAAAGATTAGCCTATTGAAAATATTAAAATCATTTTTTGTCTGCTGTGTCTCTAGATGCTGCATACCAAATTTTGTTCAAATCGGGCAAACTATGTGTGTGGCAAATTTCACAACTTCCCAAATACGGCCTGCCATAGACTTCCATGCAGAAGAAGAAACAGAATAATAAGAACACTAACTGAAGAGCAATCTGTATCTACGCCACTTCGGGGCTTGACCCCTAATTATATTTTTATTTGTCATTTCTGAGAAATATTGTTAGTAGTTCAAAGAATATAAAACTAAAATTTGGATGATCATTTTACCTAAACACATTCCTATAAATATTACAGTAAATAAAAACAGAAAATACGAGGCTGTGTGATATAAATCCTCCAATTGTTGGCAACTATCAAACCACCTCCAGGCACAACAGTGCTTTTATTTAACGTCCATGCAACCTTTGCCAATGTACACAAGTTTTACACAACATTCACAAGTCTGTACAAAGAGTTCATTGAAAATAAAATCCTTCCTTGTATATGCAAATGACAGATCCATAGGTCCACGCCCAATTGTCTCAAAGAAGCTTTTATGACTACATAATGTCATTGAAAGGGATGAAATATTAAATAAATAAACTGTGCTGACGGGATGGAAACACACCAATATGCCCTTTATCACATCAGAGTAAAATCACTGACCCGGATTGGACACGCGCATGTTTCCGTCATATTATCAGTATTTACCTTTTCATACGGTCAGATTTTCAAGCGGTCATTTGAATGTTGGAATGCTGTTCTTAGCTTCTCTAACATTTTGGTTTGTCTATGGTTTGATGTGATGAAACCCTAAGGCACCGACACTTTTGTTCTGGGTTAAAGGCCACTGTCAGGAGCCCTTCAGGTGACACACCTGCGTAACATAACACCTGAACACATCAGAAAAGGAACACACAGCTTCATACCAATGCTTCATAGATGATATCTGCTTGAGTTATTTTCTTTATGCCAACGTCTAACTTTATGTAAAAATGGTTACGTACACACACGCACGTACACACACACATGAACACACACACACACACATGAACACACACACACGTGTGTGTGAATTAGCAAAAATAATAATTTTACTAAATGAAACTTATATTTGAAACTGTTTTTTTATTTATTCTTTACAAAATGTTTAGTTTTTTTAAATGAATAGATGGGAACTATTAATATAATTTACAAATTACCCTTAAGAAGCTGTCTGACAAAATGGCAAGAAATAATTTCACTGAGTACAGTGAAATTATTATTATTATCGTTTTCTTTTAAAACATATTTCCCATAGTCCACTTTGTGTTATTTCATAATTTTAATGAGTGAGGTATTATTTTAAAATGTGGAAAATTCTGCATTAGTATGTGAGAATGTGTTCAAAAACTTTTGACAGATTTCTTTAAAAAAAAACTTAAAGGGACAGTTCACTCAAAAATGAAAACTCTGTCATCATTCACTCACCCAAACCTGCATAATTTTTTTTCTTCTGCTGAACACAAAGGAAGAGATTTGGAAGAATGTCAGTTACCATTCTATAAATACTAAAATCAATACTATGGGAGTCAATGGGGGATGAGATCTGTTTGGATTCTTCCAAATATCTTCCTTTGTGTTCAGCAGAATTTACACAAGTTTGGAACAATCTCAGGGTTAGTAAAGTATGACAGATTTTAAATGTTTTGGTGAATTATCCCTTTAAATAAATTATACAGATATAATACTTGCGGGTGTGTGCTTACTGTATTTGCTAAGTTGTCAAAAACCCTTAAAGAGCCTCGCGTGACTGTTTGCTTGCGTTCTTTTATTGTGTTTGCTTGTTTTCCCAAGGGCTAATACAAATATAGCATGATGTTAACATTTTACCATAGAGGACAGACTTTACAAATATTATTTCATCCTTAAACGTCACAAAACCCTACAGATACTCGTGAAGACCTTTCGAGAACTGGCCCCCACCTAAACCAGTAGAGGTTCGAACTTGCATTACCTGAAGCAGCACCATGACTGCGATTACTTTACTTCCTTATTCAGACATGCAATGCGTGTTTAAGAACCCCATTAAGAATCCGCCTATTTTTGGACACTGACCAGATGCACGCCGCCAAATTCTTGAGATGAATGACAGAAGCGCCCTGTAGCGGTAACTTCAACAAAGTAGAGGACACACCCAACAAACAAGGAGCTAAGATATCACATTTATCTTTTCGCGCCGTTCCACCCCGACCTTCCACAATAGTGTTGTGATGCATTGGTAACCCAGAGCCAGCATAACTGTGCGCTTACAAGAACTTTGACAGCTGAGAACACAGCGACCTTTGACATGAGTCCCGGGATCATCCCTGCCAGATACCTGGAAGAATCAAACTTTCTGGAAGTATAATGGAGTGTAACAGAAACAATCCAGAGCGGGACGAAAGGAAGTCCGAAAAGAATCCTGAACAATAAATCAAGAGAGCGCTGGAGGAAATTAAGTGTGACACATGAAGACGTGAGGCCGCAAAGTTGGTTCAAGTGCACGGTGAGTTCAAGAGGAATTGATCGGTGCACTTTTCTCAACTTTAAAAAGAGGCGACGGCATCTAATCTAGAAAGGAAAGGCCAGCTCTCAATTCAGAGGCGCAGTGAAGCATCTAAAAATAGCCCCGGGGCTGGTCTGGCAGACATTGTGAGAAGGCCAAAGCGTTTGAGAGTGACATTGGTGTCCAACCTTGATCATAAAGTAAGACTGACAAACCGGTGGACCACTGGAACTCTGACATATGGCACAGAATTCACTGCAGGACCCTTAAACATGTGCACATTCGTGAGGAATGTGTGAGTGGACGTAGGTCAAAGATCATGTGATGACCCTTAGGGTTATGACAGGCCGGGACTGGGAAGAAAAATTGGCCCACATCGGCCCTCCACCATTTCTGTCGATAGGGGGATGCATGGTCAAGTATGTCGGTCGGGGGGCATGTATACTGTACGTGTCTTTTGAGAAGGAGATGGTGGTCTAGTGGGTTAAACCACTGAACTGGTAAATCAAAAGGTTGCTGGTTCGATCCCAGCAGCCACCACCAGTGTGTCCATGAGCAAGACACTTTACTCCATGTTGCTCCAGGGGGATTGTCCCTGTAATAAGTGCACTGTAGGTCGCTTGGATAAAAGCGTCTGCCAAATGACTAAATCTAAATGTAAATGTCTTTTGCGTTCACGTTGCATGCTATCATGTTTATAGTACATATGTTTGAGTGGCCAAAGTGTCCGTTCCGGCCAAAAACGATAGTGGCCAAGGTTTTTGAAATGTACCATATTACATCACCAAACTGAGTCCTCATTTCTTCTGCAGAACACAAAAGCGGAAATTTTGAAGAACGTTGGTCATCAAACAACACTGAACCCCATTGACTTCCATTGTATGAACGCATTTCTCAAAATATCTTATTTTGTCTTCCACTGAAGAATAGAGGTTTACAGCATACTATTTTTTCTCAAATTGTGTGTCTTTTTAAAAGGTTGTCTATTTCTAAATAATTGTGACACCCTAGCAACACCTTGGCGACCACCCGAACAACAAGTACCGCACCGACATGGACTGTTCCCACTTGCTCTAAAAAATGTAAAAAAAACGACTTGCCGATGCCATTTTAATGCATAGCACACAAGGACACTTCTCATCATTTGTCAGCGTAGTTTGTATCGAAAGCACAAAGGAGCAGCAGTTCATAGGCCAGCTTGGCTATTGAATTCCTAAATGAGCTGGCTGCCTGACAAGGGATAAAAATCATGCCGTACCGCCGCCTCCCTGAGGCAACGAGATATGCAGAGGACAGGTAACATGTCAAGCTAATGTTAACACATGCTGCTTGAAAACTGGACTGCACCAATTACATTCATAGGACGGCACGTTAAAAGTGGGAACTCAACAGCTTGCTCAGGGGGAATAAGACTCAATCTGTTAGTTACATATGACCTTGAATACTAATGTGTCTAACAGAGACAGAACAAAAAAGATGTAGCTCAATTTAGAAAAAAACATATGCGCATGCGGTTAGGGGTGCTTGCAAAAGCAAGCGACCTTATTGATACTGCCATGGAGATTCATCCAATTTATAAGATAAGCGCCACATAACTCACTTCACGTAATTTGTGCCACAACCTTGAATGAGTCCTCATGACGTCTTGTTGAGGTAAAGTCTGCCATTTGACTTCATATTTTATCCGAGGCAAAGACAAGACAATTCCCGACTTATAGCACGTAGAAGGAGTTGCCAGGACCAAATCTACAGACTGCATGATCCTACCCATCTTGCGATCAACAATTAAATTCAACTTTATTTCTGTACCAATTTTTTTAACGTTTCGCATTGTTGCAACACATTTTTGCCGTAAATAAAAATTTTACAGAAGAGAAAAAATCTAGAAAATAAGGAAAACATTGAAAACATGCTATTATTGCTATGATGTACGACAAGAACACATTGGTGAAAGAATGCAACATGACAAAAACCACCCAATAGCAAAGCCCTGACAACTGCCTCCAACATCAAAAATTGAGATGAGATTTGCTTGCAAACACGCCACTAACATAAAAATCAACATGTTTCATTTAATGACAGTTGGATTGCTGAAAAGTGAATCTGAACTTTTCTCTTTGCAGTTTTTGAGGCCTGAACAAATACACAGCATCTGTTCTGATATGTTCACCTGCTTCTCCAGTTTTCTTTTTCTGCAAATTCATACGATATTTATATTTAAAATTTGGGAGAAATATATTTTGTAGTTCACACAATGAAACAAAAATTATACTTTACCTAAATCTAAACACATACCTATGAATAATCAATTCTGAAAAACTGAAACTAACTTTGAAATTATGCTGCACTTGATGTTTTTTTCCGATATATGTGTGAAATTCAAACCTAGGCGTTTAAAGTATGAGATCAAAATTAACTTTTATTACTAAACTTACAAATACTAAAGGCTAATGTGATGTTTGAATTCATACAAGATAAACATATGCCTCATTAACAGCTGTTTTATGCGTCCGCCATATTGGAAAGGTCAACAGTTCCCTGTGAACAGCAAGTTGACTGCGTCTGCAACCAAAGTCTCACACACACACACACACACACACGTATAAATATATCAAATGTTATGTGCTGTTGTGTAAAAAGCAACATTTTAATTACTAATCCATCAAATCGTCACTGCCCTTCTAAAACCTTCTATGTCCAAATTAGCTGTTTTTCAGAAAATAGTGTTTAAAAATGATTACATACTGTGTTGTCAAAGCTGACAAGCACTTTTTGATACGTTTTATTGGTTAGATATTTGCTAAACCCAGTGACAAACATAAAGGTTGATTAATTAAAATGGTTTATGACAAAAAATTAAAATCATGAAATATGGAGATACGAGGTTTGAGAAGGACAGCACTGATACAAAAGACATTAAAAAGTTAACGACAGTTTCAAAACCTGTAATACTGAAACATGAAAACACAAATAAACACCTCTGAAATGTTATCTGGTTTCTTCGGTGATTTAAATCCAAGTTGTGTTGTTTTTACAACCAGAGGCCACAAAATGTTATGTCATCTTGAGTGATTACAGACACTTGAATGTTCCAAACTGGCAGATGTGTTGACATTGGGCATCTATGTATACATATCTATGTTCGCAACACCCACTTAGTTACACTTCAGGTTCCAATTCTGGACAAACAGGTCGCTAAATACAAGGTAGAGAACCTGTAAGAACAGTCATCCGATGGAGAGAAAAACCTTGTGTATGTATTTCAGCATTCGCTAATCAGACAGATGTTACTTGACAAACTCTTTTTCTGGAGAGGTCAAGGGTAAGAACTATGACATTTGGGAGCGATGAGTTTCTCCTTCGGACCGGGGCCAATGGAGGAGAAGAACTGACAGAAATCTGTCACACACTTAAGGTGTAGCCCAAAGCAACTCTGTCGTGACTGACAGGAAAGAATATGAGAGCGGGCATTTGTGATGACTTGCCCATCGCTCCGTCAAACTAGTTTGTCACTTCGGCGGCGATTAAAAACAGGGAGCAAATTAGCCATGAGTAACAACTAATGTATTCCAAAGCTCATTCAGGGAAACAAAGCCTTACAGATAGAAGATTCACAGAGAGATGAAACAAGTTTCTCTTTTTATCATTTCGCCCCAGGAGAAAAACTTGTGGACGCCGATTTATCACCAATGGCATGGAAAACTGATGTCAAATGCTTCACCACACAACGTTCCAGAATGGACCTTGCCAAAAGATGGTTTAGCTCTCATGTCATCTCTAAAACTATGCACAGAACCAGTCACTCAGCCTCTGAATGCTGTTATTGAGAGCGAGCAGAAGTGATATATTGCAAAGAAATTAAATGTGTTGAGATTTGATCCTCGGAGCGTCTTCGGACACATTTTGGACTGACAAGTGATATCAATTTCAGGGAGTCAGTAGAATTTAATTGCGCGCCATGTTCTCAACTGCCACAGGCAAACATCTCTCATGAGGGAAACAGAGTACTTAACTCAGAAAAATTGACATGCTTCTTGATGTTTGAGTAGTAAAACATGAATCATACTTGAGAAAACAGGACTGTCATTGTATACTGTCAGGAATACAGTCTTTCTGCAGAACACAAAAGAAGATATTTTGAAGAACGTTGGTCTTCAAACAACATTGGACTCCATTGACTTTCATTATATGAACACAAAACCACGGAGACATTTCTCAAAATACCTTCTCTTGTGTTCGACTGAAAAAACTTATGAAAACATTTTTAATGTGAAATATGTAAGGGATTATGTACAGGCAGCCGGTTGTTATCGCAGAAATAATCCCAGTCACTGTGATCAGGACCCGAGCCAAGCATAGGAACCGCCGGCTGCTTGTACATTATCCGCATATTACGCGGCTACTTGACCCAAGAGAAAAAACTGGACATGAAATGTCAATTTGAAATATTCGTATTAAAACCTTCCGCAAGGAAAAGCCGTTTACTTTTGCTTTTGAGGTATGAAACGACATTCAAATGTCACGAACAGGCATTTTGGTTGAATCGATTGTAAATATTAATGTGTAATCATTTTTGAGAGGTTGTTAGCTGGAAATAACAAACCTGCAAATGTTGCGACTGGCCAATCAGAATCAATCATTCCAACGGCTTGTGTAATAAAATAAGTAAGTAATATTTAATTCTATATCACCTTTCAAGAGCTGTGTCACAAAGTGCTTTACATAAAAATGATCAAATTAAAAGAAATAAAAAATGGAACACAGGGAAAAACTGTTTAAACAAAAGCAAGTTTCAACAAGTAATGTTTCAGAGTCAATGGATCTTAAATTCAATGGAACAACATTCCACAGTTTAGGTGCAACTACTTCATAGGCACAATCACCGTTTGTCTTCAATCTAGAACGTGGAACAACTAACAGGATCTGATTTGAAGTTCTAAGACTCCTGCCGGAGTTACAGAGTTGCACCTCTCTTTCTGTATACGGGGCTTGACCATGCAATGCTCTGAACACCATGACCAAAAATGTTTTTGAATTCTAAAATTAACAGCAAGCCAATAAGGAAATTAAAATTGGTTACACGAGATCTCTTTGATGACTGAAAGTTTGGCAGCAGCATATTGGAACTACTTGTAAACAAAGTAAAGTGACTTGCAATAATCAAGGCGGGAGGAAATAAAAGCATTTATATTCATTTCCATCTCCGCAGCGGTCACAACTGCCCTCAATTTCGCGATTTGTCTCAATTGATAAAAACAATTTCGAACCAAATAATTCACATGTTGATCAAGGCTGAAAGTGTGTCCCATGTGAACATCGAAATTCCGGAGAGTAGTTTTAACAGAATGTGATAAGGGACCAAGAGTTTCCATCACTTTAGGGAAAACACCAGTAGGGGCTGAGATGAGCACTTCTGTTTTTTTTTTTAACTGCATGTAATTATTTGCCATCCAGACTTTAGTAAAATCAAACATTTTAATGCACGATGTGGAGGCCAAGAACCACCAATTTGCCAAGTGAAGGCTTTTTACGGTGTCATTTTGTGATCCGACATGTTTCCTTAGTTAATGTCAAACATTGATCAAAATGAGAATCAAGTATCCAAACAGACTTTGGTATAAAATAATTGAATTCCATGTTGTACGTGTAAAGAAATGTAAAGTATATAAAGATGCACAACGCAAAAGAGATTCTTTGCATATTTGCAAATGCATGTTCAACACACATCAACTTACGTGCACAGTATTAAAGCACATAGCAACTCAATTATAAACAGACTAAAAATATGTGCATACTTGTTCGGTCAAGTACAAGCCATTTTCTTCTCCGGAGACGTCTTTTATTTGTGTATTTTTGGAAAAACAAAACTTTTAATGCACTGGTTTGTTTGAAATCCACTGCTGAACGTCTTTCTAATGCTCTCTAATGCTCTCTAATGCTAAACAAAACTTAACTACCAACAATTTCATTTCTGTTTTAGTTTTGACCTGACATGTCAGTGGTGTACACTGTTAATGCATAAATATTAGTTGCGCAATGTCTCACCGGGCGAGTCGAGAGATTGGTATGTCTTGTATATAGTGAACTATGCATATAGCCATTAATGTACCTCTATGAGACCTTGTTTAGTTCACTCAGACATTTATAGTCTCAGTTAGATCTTGTTTTTGACAAACTCTTGATTTATAATATAAACAATCGTAATACAATGTTTAAATGACTTTAAGGTAAGAGTCACGTAGAAAAAGACTTAAAGAGATAGTTCACCCCAAAAAGGCACCTTCATGTGGTTTCAAACCTGTATAGCAGAACACAAAAGAAGATATTTTGAAGAACGTCTGTAACCAAACAACAGCAATCTCCATTGATTTCCATTGTGTGAACACAAAACCACCGCGACAATTCTCAAAATATTTTTGGGGTTTTAAAAAAATATATATGTTATACACAGAATTTCTATATTTTGGGCGAACTATATCTTTAAAATTAGAAACTGAACATCATTGCAGTTCAGTGTTTTGGCCTTGTGCCCCACTCCATGTGTCTCTGGTACACTTAAGTGACCCATCTCACTGCCTCCTACATCCGTTTTTGTGCATCCCCTGCAGAGGATTTGCCAAATTGAGGCGAGTTCAGGATGAAGGATCAGTTTGTGTACTGAAGTGTAGCAGACTCGCCCTAAAACCGGTATACGGGAGGGATTAAAAGGTTAGAAGGTTTGGGATAGCGAGAGCTCCGTGTGTTCGCTCTAGCAGAACCTTGCATGTCAAGTCGACTGCAGTTCTCAATTTATCACTACGGTCACATTGTTGAAGTGCGTGCCATATTATTACACATATACCAGACAGAACAATGTGAAGTCACTTTGCATTCTTCTGCGCCTCGGTGAAATAATCACACCACAAACATTTACATACTTTAAAAAAAATTGCAGAACGCTGGTCTGCACTTCGCTTGAAGTTGCATCGAGCCACCTGTCACATGCCGGATGTTTTGTCGTAATGCTGTTTTCTGCATGGCCGGGTGACAGCTTCTCAGGAGATTATTGAATACGATGGTTAATGGGAAGATGTCGGAGAGACACTGGATGAGGAAAAATAGGAATTTGCAAGAGCAGGAGGATGAAAAAATACCTTCAGCCTTGTCATGTGTATCTTGTACCTGTGCACTCACTAAAGTTCTTTTGAAAACAAAGATCTGACAGAGTTGTGCTGCGGCAACGCAAGCTGTCAAGTTCACAAACTCACCGATGACAAAGTTTAGTTTTAGTTGTTGTAACAGCTGGATACGATTTACAACTTTATAGTTTATACTGATTGAATCGGTTCAGAAATGAACATTTTAAAACACGAGCTGCTTTATTTAAATGTCTAGAACAGACACTTAGTTTACAAACTAAAGTTACAAAAAGTCTCAGTTGGTTTTGTGTCAGAGCCCAGATCATTCATCAACACAGTGCCAAATCTAAACAGTATTTGATGTAGTCTGGATCACATTTGAACTTCAATCTGCATAGTTCTGCATGAGGGCAAGTCACGCAATCTGTCCATTTACCAATTAACAGATGAATTTTCAGCCACCGAAGAGTTTGATTGGCATAAGACTTTTAACATAAAAATAAATAAATACATTTTTAAACACAAATTTCTTCTTTATAAAAATGTATTTCTCCATAATCACATTTGATTATCTCAATATTTCTTCTAGATCTAAAATGATGAATTATTCACACCACAGATATTTAGGTACTTGACAAATGTACTGTACATGTGTCCTATGGTGTGACGGCAAAAATGTAGAAACAAACAGGTAATTTTATATTTTATTATATTTATAGTAGGGCTGTCAAACGATTAATCGTGTTCATGTTTATGAATACAAAATTAATATACACAGTAGAGAGACATATATTATCCAAAGACAAACTTTTATTCTATATGTGATTAATCGCGAATAATCGTTTGATAGCCCTAATTATTAGCATAAGAGTGATGTATCTTCATTGTAAGTATTTTTCCGAATGTTTCGCCTTCACGCGGTCAGACAGTGTACTTTTTGGATTGATTGGGGTACAATATTGCAATGCACTCGACTCATTTTGTTTTTATTTACAGCTTAATCGGTACCACATTAAAGGCACAAACATATAAATGTTAACTTATGTACAAATATACAGAATAAATAACTCTCATCTACACTGGTACAAAATAAAGCTATGGTGCTCTTTCATACAATAAAACATTTCAAGGCTCGACACAACAGCTTGTGTGCATATTTTCTCTATATACATATACATATATATATATAATTCTCTCTTCTGTCAGAAAATGAAGATAAAACACCCTGCACAACTGTCATGCCCAAAGAAAAGAATTAGATATGATGTGTGTATATGAAAGGAACTTTTAAACAACATAATTATACAAAGCAGAAGCTACACTCCCCGGGTATTCAAGAGAAAAATGTTATAGTCTGTGCTGCATCACAACATCTGATTGTCATCAACCACCTTTAAATGGTATTTTAAGTAGTGCAATTCTTTTCTGCGTCTCTCCAAGGACGCCCAACAGAGTTTCTGCGCATATCTGAAACACGAGCGAGTAGGTTTATACGATATCATTCTGAACAAACTCTTTAGTTACACGGAGGATTCCAGGTGAGAGGCCAATTTCAGCCACGATAAAGGGCCACGGCGGCCGATCGTACAGTCTGACCTCGCAGTCGAAATGTTACTCGTCGCGGTTTAGTTTAATATTTAATGAGCGAAAACTGTGTTGGGCACTTTGAAACAATCTACCAGATGAGGGAATGTCACGACTAGCATTTATGGTTCTGTCTGACGAAAATCATTTTCTTTTGTTTTTCTTCTTTTCTTTTGGTTGATACAGGTAAACAGAGCTTTATATCAGCCACATAGAGAATTGTGAAGCGCATCTATGATATTCTTATCTACGATGTAGCAAACAAAGAAAATGCAGTGTTTCCACTACACAGTGAATGTTTGGGTATCATGAACTTGAGCAAAGCCAAAACATCACGCCATCATTCATTGCGTTAAATGTTGTTGCAAAGTATAATCCAACTGCTTCACTGTCCAACAGTATAAAGGCTATGAATCCAAGCATGACCTGAAATGAGACATTGTGCCCTCGTAAAAATATGTTTCTTTCGCTTTAAGGCACTTGTAGTATGGGATGTATTGTAACAGTGTCCTCATCTCAGTTGAAAGATGTTTGGTGCTCTAAGACTTCTAAATAGTCTGGCTCTGCATGTAAGTTGGCTTTGAGTTCAAAGTATTCGTTTTTAGTCTGTTCCACCATGACCTTCCTCGGCCTTGCGTACACCAGCCTCTCCATCAGTTTTAGCTCTTGGTGATGGTTGGGAACTTGCATGTCCATGGGCGGCTGAAGGTGCGATATGTTTTTCCTGAGGTATTCTGTGAGGCTGAGCTGCTGGAGCTCCCGTTCCCTTTCCAAGATGTTCTTGTATAACGAGGTCGCGTCTCCCAAACTCCCAAACTCGGCGGGGTAATCGGTAACGGCCCTAAACTTCACGTTGGCTCCCATGAGGAGTGATTCGCTCTCCTTGTCGAGGATGCTAGGGCAAATGTGCGTGGGCTTCTCGCCGTCGTATTCATCTAGCTCATATTCTTTGTGATGTGAGCAGTAACTGGGGTTCCTACAGACCTGAACGATCGGGCTACGGCCAGCTTCGTCGTACATGCTGGTTCCTTGCCTCTCGGTCACGTGGTGGGTGGTCTTATGGCCGTACATGCTGTAATGCAGATGGATGGGACTGCTCTCACGCGGCTGCTCCTCTGCCTGCTTCTTCTTGGCTTTCCTTCGCCGACGGTGCAGCATGAAGACTACGATGCCGGCAGAACAGAATATGACGATTAGGAGAAGGATGAGAAGACACAGGATAAGCACCGAGAGTGGCACTGCTTCAGTCAGAGAGCGAAAGAAGCCGCTGGTTCCACCTTCTGGAGCGATCGTGACTGGTACACCGTTCTCCGTCGCTCCAGGTAATGAGTAATAGGTGACCAAACCAGGACAGAGGACATCATGCTTGATGTTTCTGAGCTCAAAGCTAGAAAGCTTTCTAGGTGTGTGGCACAAAATGGAACCCACCACGGTGTCCTTGTTGAGCTTTTCCCCCCACTGCTTCAGGCTAACTAAATCACAACTACAGTCCCAGGGATTGTCCTCGAGGTAAATCTGCTCCAGATCATTGAGCTGGTCCAGCACGTTGCTAACGGGCAGGTGCATAAAAAAATTCTTACGTAGGTTCAACTTTAACAGGGGCACGTTCCGGAAGATCTGGCCAGGGAGAGCGTTGAGCAGATTGTTGTTCAGGAAAAGAAGCTTGAGATTGGTCAAGGGGTTGAAGGACCCCGCCTCGATCTCTTTGATTAAATTGTACTCCAAATACAAATATTCCAGGTTATGAAGGCCGAGAAACATTGTGGCGGAAATCTTTTCTATGCGGTTCTTATTGAGGTACAGCTTTTTAAGACTGCTCAAACTCAGAAAGGTTTCATTGTCTATGTAGTCTATTTGGTTGTTTGCCAAATCGAGCAATTCCAACCTGTCATACGTCACAAAATCATATTTCAAAAGTCTTCGTATCAAATTTCCCGTTAAAACCAGCTTGGTCGGGCTTTGTTCAAAAACACCTAGATCAGATATCCTTTGAATGCCTCGGTCCTCACAGTGCACTAAAAAACCTGCGCTCAGGAGATTTTGACAGGAGCACGGCAACACGCAGAATGTCCCGAGGCCATTGGCAGGTGTGGGGATCTTTGCCTCATCTATTGCTATAGAGATCTGAACAACCTTGGAGGATGGGGTTACAACCATGTCTAAGGAATTGGACGGCTCCTCGAGGTTGATGCCAGCATGGAAGGGGCAAAGCACGTCCCTTTTCACCTTGGCCAACGGGGTGCCCTTAAGATGACGGGGGCCGTTGCAGATCACATCGCCAATGGACGACTGCGCCCGCATATTCTCGATCCAGACCTTCAAATTTAAGATTCCACAATCGCACACCCATGCGTTGTCTTCCAGCAAGAGCTCCATTATCCGACCGATGTGCTCCAGGAAACCCACGTAGGGCAGCGTCTGCAGCTTGTTCCCTCTCAAATCCAAATGGGTCAGAGGCACGAAGCGGAAAATGTTTGCGGGAAGGAACTCGATGGAGTTGTCGTTGAGGATCAGAACTTTAAGACGGACGAGCCTGCTGAAGGCCCCGGGCTCCACAACCTGGATGAAGTTCGTGTCGGCCTGAAGGTATTCCAAACCGACCAGGCCTTGAAACGTGTCCTCCTTTAACATGACCAGGAAATTGCTGTTGATATGAAGCTTCTTCAGAGAGCCCAGTGAACTGAAGACTCCAGGTTCCAGCTCTTGTATGCTGTTGGCGCCTAGATGTAAGGTCGAAGCTTTCTGGAAAGCATCCATATCCTCTGCATGCAACTCTACCAGGTCGTTCTTGTACAGGTTAAGATGGAAAGACTTATTTGCTGGAACCTGCACCTGAGATATTCTGCTTATGTTTCTCTCCTCACAGTTCATGTATAACTGTCCCTCTTTCTCTTCGCAGGTACACAAAGATTCGCAAGCTCCACCGTAAGATACCCTGGCTTCAGTGTCTCCAGAACTGGCACCAGCAAAGAAGAGGCAAATGAAAATGATCCTGGCCAGCATTTTGTCTCGTATCTAAAAGACAAGAGAAAGAAAAGTAATTAGTGCAGTTATTAGTTATTAGCACATAACAAAAGCAATTTAATATCAAAACACTGAGAAACACTCAAAGAGAAATATATTTTCTAAAAGTATTTTAAAAAGTTCATTAAAAAAACTAATAATATTTAATATAATGTTACATATTGTAGCTGACCTTCTAAAACCTTGGATGTCCAAATTCGCTGTTTTCAAGGAAATTCGTTTTCAAATGATTACATACCATGTTGTCAAAGTTGCCAAGCATTTTGAATGCATTTTATAGGTTAGATATTTGCAAATCCCAGTGACAACGAGTGACTAATAATAATAATGATATATGACAAAAAAAATCATGAAATATGGAAAAACAATATAATATAATATAATATAATGTTATGTAATATGATATGATATAATGAATGTGTTTTCATTTTCTCTGTCAGAAATAAGTACTACCTACTGTGGTAGTACACGGTGTCCCATAACTGAAAATTGCTTCCAAATATCTTTCTCTGTGTTCATTGGAACAAAGACATTTATACAGGTTTGAAACAGCCTAAGGGTCAGTAAGTATGACAGAATTGTCGGTTTTGGGTGAACTTTCCCTTTAAGCAATCCACAAGATGTTTTCTGTCTGTTTTCTCTACTGCACAGTCCTCTACCGGATGCATGCATATATTTTACACTGACGGTAAATTAGAAACACATTGAATGATGTATACCGACTTAACTTGATAAGCACTGACCTGCAGTATATGAGACTTTTCTCTGAATAAATAAGATGTGCCTTTCTGCCCTTGCTACCTCGAACATCTGGATGCCATACAAATCTAGCCCATAATTATCTCATTATATCAACAACAACCCCTCCATTAAAATGATAAATACCTACAATAAAGGGAAAGGTCACCCAAAAATGAAAATTCTGTCATCATTTACTCACCCTCTTGTCCCTTCAAAACTGTATGGCTTTCTTTCTTCCGCAGATCACAACAGAAGATATTTTGAAGAATGTTGATAGCTGAATAGCGGCAGGAGACACTGCCTTCTATTGTGTGGAAACAAACCAATGCAAGTGAATGGCTGCCATCGCTGTTCAGTTTTTCAAAATATCTTTGTGAAACTCATACAGGTTTGACATGACAAGAGGGTGAGTAAATGATGACAGAATTTTCATTATATCAACAACAAAAATACTGCGGGGGTGAACCATCACTTTAATGTGCATAGAGATTTGATTCTGAATTCAGATTAGTCTTCCAATGCCCTGGGATTCGAACCAATGATGTGGTTTTCAATTATTTCTCATCGTATTCCTCCAGGGCAACGATATCAGAGCCGTCCGTATAATTTTATGGCTCCGTACTGCAACCGCTTGTCAACAATCGTCTCATTTGTTTCTATTTTTAAGCCTCCTAGGGAACTATACCAGACACAACCGAATCAAAGATTGCACTTAAACGAAACGACAAAGAACTCCATCAAGGATAAAAAAGAGCAACCGTCAAGCAATAACAACTTCCTCTGGGTGACCGTACGTGTCCACTGCAAGGAAACAAGCTCCATAGTATTTCTCCCAATGTCATTTAATCTTAACACAACACACTTCCATCTAAATGATGAAACGTAAAACACCCGGCCAGTCCCTGTGGAACTCTTAAGACTAAAATGCTTCAGATCGTATCGACTCGGCCGTCGAGAGGTCCAGCGTGCCGCATGACACCCACGGGCTGCGTGCTGACAGCTCAGAGCAAACACAGGATGAGATGATGACAAACACACGCTCCGTTTGAACTCTCTGGGATGCAGGTAGAACAGCGGTGGTGGGGGGCGTAAATAAAATTAGATTAAAGAAATGCTAAAATACTGCGGGGAGAAATGAGCACTTGCGTGTCACGCTTGAAGACAGGACAAAGAAGAGACAAAAACAGTCTCTATTTTTAAGCGCCAGCATGTGTCTGACAGTGAGAAGAGAATTTGTGGTCCATTAGGAGCTACTGAAGCCTATATATTGCCCTCTCATGCATTAAAGCAGGGCCTACGTTGGTAGACATTAAATCCCCCGCCGTACCTTAAATGGCCCGCCTACGTTGTCGGGCTTCACCTTTTTGCTTTAAACCTGTATGAGTTTCTTTCTTCTGCACAACACTGCAGAGAAAATATACACAAAAAAATTACGTTAATAGCCACACAACATTGAACTCCATTGACTATCATTGTCAACACAAAACTGCAGAGACATTTCTCAAAATATTTTCTTTTGTGTTCCACGGAAAAAGTCATATAGCTGTTAGAGAAGTCACAATTGGGAAATAACCTTAATTATTCAACATAACCTTAATTATTTCAGATAACCGCAATACTTAGTCCTTGATGTGCACTTACGGTTATGTTCCAGTTACTTTTCGCCATCATTTGAGTTGTATATGATTTGTATTTTTTGCGTTTAGGAGATTTATTAAAGTGATTCCAGATTTGCTGCATCTACACAGCGAGACGACATCATCCTCATATCTCAGTTTTTTCTCTTAAGATGGACTTTTATGTTACGGTAACTCTATAATTCAATTCAATTCAAGTTTATTTATAAAGCACTTTTCACAATGTGTATTGTTTCAAAGCAGCTTTACAGGGGCAAACAGGAAAAACAGACCTATACCTTCCGCCACTCAAAGAGATAGGACTGTTGACTTGCTATGACGTAAATAACTGCCTAGAAGCGTGGCAAACATGGCAACTGAGTGGCACGACTTCTGTAATCGGCCTTCGGCACAATTCATTCTTAGTGTCTCAATGTGAACCAAACTACCCTTTAAATTCTTCCAAGAACTAATTAGCCGAGTTATACTAGCCACATTAATTTACACCGTATGTCAACATCGGCCTCATTTCTGCATATTTTTGTCTTCTGAAACAAAAAGGATCCTCACATGAAACGTATCTGAGAACTAAATAAAGTCTCTTAAACTGCACATAAGCAACCTCACAGCAATAAACATTTCCCTCTGGCATGCAGAATCCAGCTTGGCCTAAATAAAGAGCAAACTAAGCACTGTATGGCCTCCTGCAAGAGTAAGTCAACTAAAAGCCTGGCAACATGGTTATGGAGGTTAAACTAACCACTCCCGATCCTGTTGATCCTATTATGCAAAGTGACTTGCAATGCATTCAAGCCAATAGATATACAGTCTTATAAGTATGTGTACTCTCTGGAAAAACAAACCCATGACCTTCATGTTGCAAGAGCCCATGCCCTATCAGTCGGGTTACAGGACAGCAGATGTTACAGACAGAGAACTATAAAAGGTCTACCCAGCACAGACCTTCACGTCTGTATGACGTCTGCTATAGATCTGGAAAGCATCTGCTGTGTAAAAACATCTGCTAAACATCTTAGAGAGAGCGCTTTTTCATCCATTCCAAATCATAAACATTTTACAGACATCTTCTGGATGTCCATATGACATCAGACAGCAGATGTTTTCGAGACGTCTTGCAGATGAATAAACTGTGTCTTGCAGGTGCAAATCAGTAGTGTACTGTGACATCTGAAGCTTGGCCGTCTGCGCCCCCCCCCCAAAAAAAAAACACTCAATTACAACAGTAAAGTCATGTATTGTACCTGCGCATCATACTTGAAACGCAACAAGCCAAACAGCACAAAGAGCTATCAGGAAACCAACATGCATAAAATACAAATCATTATTTCACAATTGGGCAATTGCGTGAAAATGTCAACGTTACCGCGAACGTTTACTATGGTGAAAGCACATATTTTAACATTTGGTGGTTGAAATACCCATGTGAGATCTCTCTTCACATTTGTAAAGCATTTTTTATATTTTTACTGCATGATTTTTCATAGTCAGGTAAAAGCCATTTTCAGGATTGTCACATCCATAACGCTTCATATTCCTCATAAATGGACACATGAAAATGAATATAAAGTAACGATTTTACAGAAATCCTACAAAGTTTAACATCTGCCAAAAACCGCGTCCTTTTTTGTCACATCCATAACACATGTTTATTTAAATAAAAAAATTGTTCACAGACTGACATATTTTTATGTTTAGATTCTATCAACCAGGGTTCAGTAAAATATAAACAGATGGTTCAATATATTCGTAACAAATTCATTCTTTCACGTCCATAACACAAAATGTCACGTCCATAACGCTGGAATCGCCCAGATGCATTATGATCATTATGACCAACACTGCCTCGTGACACCTCGTGAGAGTGCTTTCAGCAAAGAAAACCGCTGACTACACTGGTAGACAGTAAATAGAGATTCACGAAGTGAATAAACTATAAAAAATCCTCCTACAAACTTAACTGATCACTCCAGCTCCAACCCAGCCAATCTCTCTCAACAATCAAGAGCAAAAACACACTTGTTATTTTAATACTGATAATAACTTTTGTTTATTTTTGTCTTTCATCCTGTAAAGCTGCTTTGCAGCAATGAAACATTGTAAAATACAAATAAAAATGAATAAATCATTGTATTAAACTGGTACAGTAAACGCATAAGAACTAACTAGTAAATTTACCATTTATCTGATAAAATGTCCCTGTTATGCAGAACAAAAGCAAATATGCACAATGATTTCTGGTAAAGCCTGAGCATCGCAATCACTCGTCTCAAATAAAGCTAAGCAACATAAACAACTGTGCACATCAGCAACCAGAATGAATTGAGCCGCGGCGGCCAAATAAATCATAAATAACTTACAGTTTGATGATCAAATTATTTCCCTACTTCCTCCTGTTGTTTTGATTGCACAACGTTTATCAACTTTTTTCTTTTTTTTCCAGTGACTTGATAACAAAGTCCATCCACAGGCTAATTTGACTGATGTTTTTACACTTTATTCTTTTTCTGTTACGTTTTACAAAACTGCTGGCGAACAATCCCTAAAATGGCGGAAATCACCCTAAAGTTAGCGAAAACCAGAGCCATTGGAGGAGCATGGATCATAGAAGTCAAATATACACATCTAATAGGGAAACTTTTTTAGTTTTGGTCATCACAGAGGGCTTTGAGGGTTCGCTGCTGCTGTAAATGGAGGTGTATGCAAATAGATGTATGCCAGATGTTTGTGTGCTATCAGGTTACACACAACAGGCCATCTCCTTGGACCTTGAGTACACTACAGTATATAAAATGTATATTTCATTAGCTCTCACGCATGCTAGACCGTAAAGCAAAGATTTATCATCTCATCATTGCATCAGCGACAGCATTATGATAATATTCCAAGACATCAAACTAGAGACGAATGACAACACTCAATGGACTGTGGGTAATATTGTTTGACTAAAGCAGGTTTGTTTTTGTGCGAGCTCCTCAGATAACAGTAACCAAAGGATCATACTGTGTTGCTTCCACTATCTTATCTTGGCATCACAATTCAGTGCCTTTGTTTTGAGGCGATACATATAGGCCCCATACGTGCCATTTACACGGCAAAACTGAACCCTAAACACATTCAGAGGCCTACAGCAACGTAAATTTCTCTTTACAACCGTTCCCAGGGAGGAAGAATCCGGCCTAGTTTGCAAACTATATAATGCAAAAAGTAGAAGACGCACACTGTGGGTCATTTCAGAACTCATTTGCATCCGAGCAGAAACTCGTGTTCCCTCTAACAGCTCTCGTGGTACAACGCTAACCTTTTTTGAAAGGGAAATTATATTTGATCTGGTCCCCGGAGAACTATTGTTTGTAGACAGCGGGCATTGTCTTGCTTGAGCAGGTCGAGAAAAGGGCCACTCGCTAAGACACCACACCGAGGGGCTGGACATCCATAATTTATCTTATCAGTAATGAAACGCCAACAAAACAAGGTTGGTCAATGAAGAGTGGCAATCAAAATGACTGCGGTCTGCCATGTACGAGCCAATCAACTGCTAAACAATCATCTGCATAACCTGCTTAAGGACACGCTATTTAAAGGACAGGTAGCGCTTTAATCTTTTATAAGCATTGTCTGGATTGCATGTTTTTGTTGAATTGCTGTCAAGCAGTTCAGTCCTCAAGCGATGAATATGACAAAGGTGACGTTTAACAGGAGTACAAGTTTACGGTTGTCACCTCATTCCAGGAAGAATAGTTTAGATGTAACAAGCTCCCATTATACTAGCATGTTGAAAATCAGGACATGCAACCGTTGGACCATTTAATATTCACACCAGAGGTAAAACACAAGGACTATTTTATTACTGTTTTCAGTAGGTGACTGTCGCCCGTCCAAACAACAGAAATATTAGATCTGACTTTATAGAGCAGATACCAGGCTCTGATCCAACACCTGCCTAACTGACTTATTTAGAGTGCTCTACATAGGATGCGACTTTGTGTGTTACATAAATAACAATCCTCACGCCCTGCTAAAAAAACAATAGAACCCTGCCCGAAACACACCAGAAAATTTAACGGATTTAATGGTTATAATAGGATTGTAATGGAATCCTGATGAAAAAAAAACTATAGGAACCATTAAAGAAGTTATAATGGTTTTAAAGGGATTTGTATTGGTTTTAATGGAAACTGTAATGGTTCCACTGGTATGTGATGGATTCTATTGGTGGGATGTTATATAGCAGATGGGAACCAATAGAACATGATTCAATTTTATTGGGATGATGGTTTTAATGTGAAAAGCTATTGATTCATAATGGTATTCTAAAAGAGACTATTGGTATTTCGTGATGGTTTCGATTGGTTTACATACAAACTGATTTAAATAAAGTTTAACATTAACATTTTGAATCAAAACTCTAATAAACATAAATTATAGAATGCACCGATACTAAATGTCTCCGCTGATACCGATAGCCGATTATTCGTCGCTATTCTGCAAATACTGATGATGAAATGAATATTTCTGAATGTTATTAATACGTACAATGACTATTAATATTGAACGACAAACTAATGATGTTTCTTAACATTTTCTTTATTCAGAGCACAAATTTTTAACATTTTCCTGTCCTCTTTTGATATTGGCCCTGATCATCTGATGTTTTTAACTATCTGCCGATAGCTGGTTTATTAACCGATACCAATATTAGGCCTATATATTGGTGCATCTTTATTAAATACACTATGCACACTAATACTGGGCACTCAGTTTTTGATGACTTTGAGGGAAAAGAAACCTGCAGTTTCATGTCGTTAACAGAGATGGTGACATTGAGGAAAACGTAACATATTCCAAAAATGTCTGTTCATTTCTCTTACTTTATCTGCCAACTTGATGAATTCTTTTCTGAGCTGGTCACGATGCATTATGGGATTACCTTCACTGTAAATGTGCCATGCTGCCTTAGAATGGACCTTAGAAGTGAGCAAACGTATTCTGCATACCGCCTGCATCCTCTACAGTTAGCTCACTTTGTTCATAGCAGAAGAACTGCATCCCTGTCTTCTAAAATCATATGAATAAATGTGTTTAATACAGCTAGCGGTGACAAAAAACTTCTATCCCAAATGTTGCGCTAAACAAACGTGCCACAATTAATTCACAAGAATTAGCAGCCAGATCTACCGAGGGAATGCTGTATGTTATGAGACACAGGCATCTGCACGCAGCAGATGCACCTCTCCCTGCAAATCAACATCACTACGGGAAGTTATCAGTTTTTCTCTTCTCCATGTGATTTTCCCCTCCGCTGCAGCTAATTCTAACACAACCCAACCCTGTAATTCTCTGCGAGACAGGCATCAGCCCTACTATAGCTCACACTTGCAGTCCGCGATTTCAAACCCTTAAGTATTGAATTGTGGCACGCAACTCACCTCGCGACATTTCGGCTAGACGTGAACGATTTGTGTAACAACTGTGTTAATATTTTCTTTGCAAACAGGCAAAATAACCTGTAATCTTAATTCCTAAAGAAAGGCCTCGATGCAGAGGGACCAAAAAAATAGTTATTTCTTCCACATTCAACTTTTGCTCAAGTGAGTTTAAATAAAAGATGAAAATGATACTCGACCTGTTTAAAAGTTTCCGTAATAGCTTTGGTTATCGAAGCAAATTAAATAATGACAGCAGTGGCTCTGACACCTCTTAAATATTAAATTATATATCTAGCGCTGTTCTTCCGGATGAATCACACAGGGCGTTCACATCCTTCAGCACCGAGTTTCGCCCCGAGCTCAGGAAACGACTGTAAGTAATGGAATAAAAGCAGAAGGTAAAAGAGTGATTGAATCATTTAATAAAACATTCCCTTGCAACGGTTTTTAAACAGTTCACGCTTTAATCATAATACAAGCTCTTCTTCTTCAAAGGCTACAAACTTTACGCACAGGCGTGGACACGAACGTAAGCGAGCGAACACATGCCTTGAACATATTTGATGTGCACGCTTGCGTTACTGTGTTGTAAATTACCTTTGAACATCTGTGCCATTACACTGAATATTTATCGCGCTAGCTAGCATTAAATGTCGACTTTAACTTGCTCATCAAATCGTGTTTAACCTACAAAGAAAACTAGTGTTAAAACTACTTTTTGTCGCAGCAACACAAAAATCGCATCAGTCAGATATTTAACAACAAAACACAAAAACAAAGTAGCGAAGCATTTTCGTTTGCTTACTTTAGTATGTACAGTGAGTATCGCTGTCAAAGTTGATACATCATGATATATAAGTTGCTTTCTTCCCATGTGGATATCGATGTATCCTTCCACAATTTGGCCAGACAAAAGGATTTCAATGTCATCCAGACTAAATGAATGTGAATCCTCTAGCTGCTCAATGGGAAGCCTCAGGAGAAATGCATGTATTTACAACAAGGCACAATTATCTCAAACAAGAGAAAGAAGATCAATTATTTAATTTTCTCAGTGTTGCTTCCACCAACTGGCATCGTCTAAAAACATACTACTACGAAGTTCTCAAACTTTCAATCTATGACATGTTGTATGTATGTTGTAGTTGAGAGAGTGGGGTTCTACAACACAAAGCATAATGCAAATGTCATTTTTTTCTGAATAATAAATAAATATGAAATAGGCTGAATGAATTCAGACGGCATAAGCCAAATTGGTAAAGGACTGCGTTGAAGGTCCAGGTTAAGAAATTTAGCGGCATCTAGTGGTGAGGTTGCAAATTGCAACCAATGGCACACTCCACCCCTCCCATTTAAATCACTGCGGTGGCTGACACAGGACTACGATGTCGTCATGTTTTCGCTTCTTTTGCAGAAGGAGATAACATATTAATGAATCACGTTCTGTAGAGTAGTTTGTCCGTCAAGGGCTCCTGTAGATATGGCGAATTCCATGGAATTGGACCCGCAGTGCATGTGGATAGAAATAGCTCATTCTAAGTTAATAAAAACATAACGCTTCATTATGTATGGTCTTTACACATCTCTAAACACATAGTTATGTATATTATATTGCATTTCTGTCAATAGATCCTCCAAAAAATGACTTCCAGCACCTTCAACAAAGCAAAGGTTGTGGGTTTTAACCCAGGGAATACACATTCTGTCAAGAAAACGTGAGACACTTTTGACAAATGTAAAATTACGAAAAATAAGTTGGTGCATTTCTAAGACTAAACTAGTCCTGTTTGAGACTTTAATACACATACTGAATTATAATGGCAACGGCACCATTTTCTATCCTTACATTTTTAAGGCAACTTCAGTTTATTACACAACCCAGAGGCAGTATATATTTTATGTTTTTCAGTTGTTAATATTCATGGCAAAAATAAAACCAGACAACTGTTGACGCACAGCAAGAGTACAGAGCTAAAAATGACTGTGGATAGCAAAGGTCAGACAATTTGGTCTTGGCATAATTTGATGAGAAATTTGGCCTTGTGTGCAATATCTGACTTTTCATTTGCAGGCAAATCTGAGCGCAGTGCGAGACATCAAGATCTCATCGGACAGATGTCCAAAGATTTTCTAGCAAAGCCTAATTTCATTCAGTTCATGGATAAAACTTTGAACAACATCCAGGCAGGTAACAATAACCACGAGGCTAGTTTGAGTTCAGCGGTGTTGTTTGTGTCAATGTTGAGCACATAAGCTCACAGCTTTCCATAAGAGCAGTAACCAACACAAGACTGCTGCAGGTTGACGTGTGCAGCGTACGCCACTGTGAGCCCTCAGCATCCAGAACAGGGGATCAGGGGATGGATGGATAGATGGAAAGAATAAAACAAGTGTAAACAGGGCTTGGGGCAAAGCGGTGAGCGAATCAGTGATGCTCCATTTTACCCTGAACAAACCCGTGGGCCAGCGCAGATGGCCTCTTCATTGTGTCTGCGGCACTGTGTGCAGGCCCCCGGGAGATGCCACAACACCCACGTATAAGAACAGAGGCCAGACCCTCGGTAATGTCACGATCCTGAAGAGCCGATGACATCGCCCACTCAATGCACACGGTCATGGAGGGTACAGTCTTCGCTCTCATATAAACCTCTTGAAACCTGACAGGAATATGAACGTCACCACAAGATTGGGAGATAAAACACACAGCTTTTGAGATGAGATGACGTGACTTTTGTGAAAATTCCAACATCAATTTATACCAATTTATAAAGACTTACCGTAATGTAGTAAATTACAGTCTTTGTTCATTTAA